>JARYGA010036015.1:0-22500 GCA_030545235.1 Helianthus tuberosus | reverse complement strand
TAACATGTGGCTCTACTAGGCTGATAGTATGTTCTATTAGTGGGGGCTTCCCATGTTTGCATATACACTAGACTATTCGTAACCATAAGTGTTCTTCTTAACCCGAGAACAGTAGTACGTACAAGCTTTACGTAGGTTTTACGTAAGTGTCCTTCTTTACCCGAGGACAGTGGTACGCGTGGGGTTTACGTAGGTTTTACGTAAGTGTCCTTCCTGACTCCGGAAGACAGTTGCATGTGTGAGTTTACGTAGGTTTTACGTAAGTGTCCTTCCTGACTCCGGAAGACAGTTGCATGTGTGAGTTTACGTAGGTTTTACGTAAGTGTCCTTCCTGACTCCGGAAGACAGTGGTAAGTACTTGTTTACGTAGGTTTTACGTAAGTGTCCTGCTTAACCCGAGGACCATGGTAGATAGTCTAGTAGCCGTGTAAGTACGAGTAATTGTTCAATTCCATCATTCAACCCATTCCCTATCCCCAGGAATCCCATGCCTTAGTAACAATGTGAACTCACCTTGGTTTGCTCGGTTTGGTAATGTACTTCTAGTGTTAATCACGGGTTAGGTCCGTTACGCGCGACCTAATTTACATTTAATGTATCATGTAAGTAAGTATTCGAGTGAGGTTTTGCAACACCCTAGTGTTCCCAAACAACTCATTGTCTAATGCAATAATTTTAAGCATGCAGTGACACACAACACATAGTAAATACCCTTGTTTCATGTTCGAGATAATAGGTCCACATCTAACCTCACATTACCTCAAGTAATTAGTCAAGTTATTATCAATTGATTATACATATAGCTGGTAGTTAATAATTTAATACATAACTAATCACTAATGTGGATTTTCTATTGTTGGCTTATTATAATTTTCAATATAGGAACCACTTTTCACACCCATGTGCACCACATATACGAATGTGCAGATTATATATTGACTAATTAAATCAACTAATATGTTAGTTCCTTTATTTAATATTGCATACAAAAGCAAATTTTTGAGAATACAGGTTCAGACATATACAAAACTCATGTACAGACGTTATTTAATATCAAATGCGGACATCCAATTTCAAGTTAGGTTCTGATTACATTCTAGCTACTATATTCGGACCATATTATCGGAATTAAGCATGTGCAGACCATTCTTGCAATTAGTCAAACGAAAATCATGAAAACATCATCACCATGTGCGGCCCACTCGAACAATGACATCAGGCCAAAAGAAACAATTATTGTTATAACCTAACATTTGACTAACTGTCATATCACAATCCACATTCAACCTTCATCATCACTTACAATAAATTTATCACAGACATACCAGAACCGATTGAACCATTAGGGGTTATTAACAACTTATCATTGGTCAACATCATGTGCTCTTATCAATTAAGTCATAGGTTGTAATACAATCACATGCCAATGAAAATTCCCATGCAACATACACACATACTGGCCGACAATTTTGAGGAATTCTTATCATACAATCAATTCCAACATATGCTCATAATCATTCCCACTAAAAGTCAATATTTTATGATGTCCACTTATACTCTCCACATATATCAACAACTTGATAAAGCATCCAGAGGATGGTTATGATTGGACCGATTGCTTTTTGTTTTAATAGAGGGTTTGTAGTTTTAATAAAATATTGACCATGGAATTCAATCAACTCAATAAATTCTTGGCCGACAACTGATGTTTCTAGATCAGTTCTTGACATGCGATTGGACCAAAAGTTAAAATATCATATTTAACCTATAGACATCAAATCAACACTATAGGCATGTTAATCTGTTTACCAATCCTGATCAACATGTGTTTCGCATACAGTTACATAATCAATAAATCAAGTATGTCAAATACAAGAACAACACATGTAAATTACTAACCCAAATAGGAGAGCAACGAATCAAACAAAGTGATAGGCTTCAAGGGCTTCAAAGTTGCCGTCGAAGGGTGGGAGGTGACTAGGGTTTACGGATGAAAACTCTACGTAAAAGTTGAACTCAAAACATATAACAAATCGTTACTGGGCCAAGGCCCAGTCCTGTTTTTGTTGGCCTCTTTGTAGACGAAAACACTAGAGTGTTTTCGTGGGATGTGTTTTTGTGGGGTGGGGTTTGGTTTTCGGCAAGAATTCCATGTTTGTTGATATTAAGCATGACATTAAACAAAACATATATTACATACCACTTAATCCACACACCATATAAATCATATAAATCACAATACGATTTATCGTAATACAAACGTGTACAGTTGTGAACAAACACATCGTGTCAACAAACAATCTAACAATTAACGTGTAATAATACGAAAATGGAAACTCAGAAACTCGAGTTGTCACATTATCCCCAACTTGAAAGAAATTTCGTCCCGAAATTTAGCGCGTAGTTACTGAGGAAGCTAGTTGTGTTGTGTTGTTTCCTGGTTTTCCTGGGGTGTCACATCATCCCCCCGTTGATTTGGAATTTCGTCCCGAAATTCTGTAGTAGCTTCAGCCTCAGTAGTGGTTGCACTATTTCCGAACAACTGGGGATATTTGAGTTTCATTTGATCTTCTCGTTCCCAGGTAAACTCTGGGCCACGACGGGGGTTCCAACGAACTCGAACAAAAGGTATTCTGGTGTGCTTGAGGACCTTAACATCCCGGTCCGTGATTTCAACTGGTTCCTCGTCGATAGTGAGTTCCTTCAAAGGAACTATGAGGGTCTCATCTGACAGACACTTCTTCAGATTCGACACGTGGAAAACATTGTGAACTGCACCGAGTTCAGCTGGTAGGTTCAGTTTGTAGGCCACCCTGCCTATCTTCTCAATAATTTCGAACGGTCCGACATATCGTGGGTTAAGTTTGCCTCGTTTGCCAAAACGAACCACACCCTTCCAGGGTGAAACTTTGAGTAGCACTCGATCCCCAACCTGGAACTCGAGTGGTTTCCTGTCTTTATCGGCGTATGCTTTCTGACGGTCGCGAGCTGCCGCCATGCGTTGTCGTATTTGAGCAATCTTTTCTGTAGTATCAACTACGAGTTCTGGACCTGTGATTTGACTATCACCCGCGTCTGCCCAACAAAGAGGTGACCGGCATTTACGTCCGTACAATGCCTCAAATGGAGCGGCTTGAATGCTGGTGTGGTAACTGTTGTTGTAAGAGAACTCCACTAATGGGAGATGTTTTTCCCAGCCGTTGCCGAAATCGATTACACATGAACGAAGCATGTCTTCTAAAGTTTGAATAGTGCGCTCAGACTGCCCATCCGTCTGAGGGTGATAAGTTGTGCTCATGTCTAAACGAGAGCCAAAAGATTTGTGCATTGCTTGCCACAGTTCTGAAGTAAAACGTGCGTCATGATCAGAGATAATAGAGGTGGGCACCCCATGCCTCGAGACAACTTCCTTAAGATACCCGTCTGCTAAAGTGGAGAACTTATCCGTTTCCTTGATAGCCAAGAAGTGTGCAGACTTTGTGAGTCGATCCACGATCACCCAAATAGTGTCATTTCCGCGCTGAGATCTAGGTAGGCCAGTAGCAAAATCCATGGAAATTTGTTCCCATTTCCATTGTGGTATCTCAGGTTGTTGGAGTAGGCCTGATGGTTTCTGATATTCAGTCGTGACTCTCGCACAAGTCAAGCACTTGCTGACATAAGCTGCTATATGAGCTTTCATGCTAGGCCACCAATATGTGGTTTTCAAGTCGTGGTACATCTTATCTGAACCAGGATGTACTGAGTAGCGAGACTTGTGAGCTTCATCCATTACAAGCTCGTGTAAGTTGCCGTAGAGGGGGACCCAAATGCGTCCTGTTACATAGTAGGCGCCGTCTGCCTTTTGTTCTAACCGTTGCCTTGAGCCGCGTAGGGCTTCAGCCCTGACTTTTTCTGGTTTCAATGCTTCTACCTGAGCATCTCGTATCTGTGAAGAAAGACTAGACTGAATAGTGATTTGCAACGCTCGTACACGCCTAGATGTAGTATCCTTCCGACTGAGGGCGTCGGCCACCACATTGGCTTTGCCCGGATGGTACTTTATAGCACATTCATAATCGTTCAGTAGCTCGACCCATCGACGCTGACGCATGTTCAACTCTTTCTGCTTGAAAATATGCTCGAGACTCCTGTGATCGGTGTAGATGGTGCACTTGGTGCCATACAGGTAATGTCGCCATATCTTGAGCGCAAAAACAACAGCTCCCAGCTCTAAATCATGTGTAGTGTAATTTCTTTCGTGAATCTTAAGTTGGCGCGAAGCATAAGCAATGACTTTATCCCGTTGCATCAACACACATCCAAGACCTTGGATGGATGCGTCGCAGTAGACTACAAAATCGTCCGTGCCTTCAGGCAATGAGAGGATAGGTGTGCTACAAAGTCTATCCTTTAAGTGTTGAAATGCTGTTTCCTGTGTATTACCCCAACGGTAAGCAACACCTTTCTATGTCAGTAGTGTAAGCGGTTGTGCAATCTTTGAGAAGTCTTTGATGAACCGTCTGTAATAACCCGCCAAGCCCAAGAATTGGCGTATTTCGGTTGGTGTGCGAGGTGCAGGCCAGTTCTTGATCGAATCTACCTTGGATAGATCAACATGAATCCCATCCTTGTTTACCACGTAGCCTAGGAAATGGACTTCATGAAGCCAAAAGTCGCATTTCGAAAACTTAGCGTACAACTGTTCTGTTCGGAGGAGTTCCAATATAAGTCGTAAATGCTGCTCGTGTTCCTCCTGACTCATGAAGTAATCAGAATGTCGTCGATGAATACAATCACAAACTTATCCAAGTAAGGCTTGCACACCCTGTTCATAAGATCCATGAAGACTGCAGGCGCGTTCGTTTACCCGAATGGCATGACCAGAAACTCGTAATGGCCGTAGCGTGTTCTGAATGCTGTTTTGGAGACGTCCTCGTCCCGGACTCTCAGTTGATGGTAGCCTGACCTCAGATCAATCTTTGAGTAGTAGCTCGATCCTTGCAGCTGATCGAACAAGTCGTCAATGCGTGGAAGAGGATAGCGCTTCTTTACCGTCACCTTGTTGAGCTCGCGGTAGTCTATACACATTCTGAAGGTACCGTCTTTCTTCTTCACAAATAGCACTGGAGCTCCCCAGGGCGAAGAACGAGGACGTATGAAACCCTTTTCCAAGAGTTCTTGCAATTTCTTAGACAGTTCTTCCAGTTCAGTTGGAGCTAAGCGATAAGGTGCTCGAGCTATAGATGCTGCTCCAGGAGCTTGTCGCCATGAATTACCAAAGGTTCTTAACCAGCACGAGTAATGCGGACGATCTTTTCTTTCCAAAGAATCTCTGCTCGATGTTGAGGTAGCCAATCCATACCAATAACGATGTCGAAACCATCACAATGTTGGGGTCATTCCTAGCATCATCCTGACCAATCACGAACACTTGACCCCTGGCACCATTGCCGTCATTATTACCCCCGTTGTTATCTCCACTATTGTTCCCGTTTCCTTGGTTGTGGTTCTAATTCTGGTTCTGGTTCAACTGTGGGCAGTGTCTCTTGAAGTGACCTTCAGCACCACACTGATTGCATCCCTTGTTACCCTGCTGTTGCTGCTAATTCTATGGAGCTTGTGGCTGCTGTTGTCTGTTCTGGTTTGCAGGACGTGAGCTTCTACAATCTTTGGGCTCCATGACCAAGCTTGTTGCATCTCTGACAACGGTCTTTGTTGCACTGCCCGCTGTGGTGCAAATTACATCGATTGCACTTGGGGTGGTTTCCCCTGTATCCGCCCTGACTTCGATTACCAAAAGACTGCTGACTGGGGCTCCTGTACTCCTCCGTTTTTCGCTGCTGTGCCTGGGACTGAACTGAAGTCGAACCCTTGCTGGAGGTTCCATCCCACCTTCGTTTGTTGTCACTGGGAGTAGCAGAAGTAGTAGTAGTAGTAGCACCAATACGTTTAGGCAGCTTGTTCTGTTCCACAGCCTGGTCTGTGAGACGATGAGCAAGACAAGTAACATCTTGAATAGTAGCATGGTTAGCAGCGGTCACATGACTTTGAATCTCTGGTACTAAGCCTTTGAGGTCCATCTCAATGCGCTTGATGGGAGGATCCACCATAGTTAGACACAATACTGCCAATTCGTTGGATCGTTTCGTGTACGCTTCTATCGCTGACCCCGTCATCTTCAGGTTAAATAACTCCACTTCCAGCTTGTGGATGTCATCACGACTAGAGTATTCACGTTTGATCAGTTCCTTGAAATCCTTCCCTGGGGTGGCATTAACAGCCGTCAGCCCCAGCATCTGAACTTGCGCGTTCCACCAAGTTAGCGCAGTGCCTTCGAGAGCACCAGTGGCGTGCTTCACCCTATGAGCCTCAGGGCATTCACACATCACGAAGACCGATTCGAGCTTCTTGAACCAGTGGAGGAGTCCAACGGTCCCTTCAGTGCCACTAAAATACTAGGACGACAGTCCATGAAAGTTTTGAACGTGCACACAGGTGGTTGGGCGTTCTGACCGGTTGTGCGCGTAAGAATAAACAAGATTAAGCACAAGTGTTGGGTTACGAGAGTAGGATCTAAAGATCCTAGAGTAAGTGGTGATGGCAGGTTATACCTCCTGCCTGGGCAGCTGCGAGTGCTGCAGTAACTTGTTCAGTGATCAAAGCCGCCAACTGGGCTTGAGTCAAGTTAATACGTCCATCCATGATCTTCATAGCAAATGTAACATAAGTGAGAGAGGTTCGCGAATAGTGCGATGACAGAAGAGAGTAAGCACACAAGTGTTCTCAAGCAATAACGAATAGTAGACAATGTAATCTAAGCATACCACGAGCAAGGTTCTATGTAATTCTAGCATGTAGGCAATAAACATAAACCTTATTACCTAGGATGTTGAGTCTTGCACGTGGAGCGAGGCGTCGTTGTGGATCGTTGAGCACTGTACTGGTTATAGTGTGACAACCCAAACTTTCAGGTCATTATCGTTTAATTCTGTGATCCTAACTCCTCGTTATTCATCTCTCGTCTTTGTGCATAACGTGTTGTACTATTGTAGTTTTGTTAAGTATAGTAACGGATTGGTATTTCAAGTGTTTGGGCCGCTTACATCACAAGTATGCTTGACATACACATGTTACGTGTGGGCCGGGTGCTAGAGCGTTCATATAGTTGGGCACACACACTCTATATTGGACTGATTAGTATGGGTTCTGGTACCCACACACATCCAAAGCCCACCTTGAACACATGTGCACACCGAAAACAGGTTGGGCTTGGTCGAGCCCAAATAGGTTTATTTTGGGGGCCGGCTATTGGTCTAAGCTTTTATGCACACAAGTACCTCGGTCCCTTACCACTCATACCCAATTAGATTAGAATCACTTTTACCTTTGGTGTGTGGGCTTAGGCCCAGTTCGGCCAATCAGGAACAACCGCCCCAAACTATCTTATTGTATAATTACGTAATGTGCTATTTAATTAGAAAAACTCCAAAGTCAAAACAAACCCTACTCCCTTTTCATATTTACATGCGACACAGGAGACTTTTTCCCCCTCTCGAGTTATCATCTTAAGTCTGGTTAGTGGTTTTTTTTGTTTGTGGTTATTTATATTTTCATGACTAGTATGTTAATGGTAGGGTAATATATGACAATGATACCTGGTTCGGTTGTTTATGATTAATTGTAGCCGACTAGTATGTTTGAGACAAGTATTTGTGACCTTATATGAATTAATTGGATCAATCGATAGTTATGTTGTTTATGATTATTTGTGACCTTATATGAATTAATTGAATCAATTGAATTAAGATGTTGGCCGAGGACATGCTTGCTGGTTAGGTTTAATTGATTACATAATTTCTTGATGATGATGACTATGATAAGAATTAGATAATATTCTGCTATTTCGATGGGCTGTTAATTCATTGAGTATTTGTTTAGTGGGCTGCTAGAATTATTAGACAAAATTAAATATAGCTGGGCCACACAAACACTAAACTGGATCACAAATGGGTTGGGTTACACAAGTAGATAAGGGCTGTGGGTTAGTGTAATCGCATTGTTTGGTTTGGGCCATGCCATAATGGTATGGGTTGAGGAAAGATGTCGGGCCAAACACACCTCGGGTCTATTCTGTTGGGCCGCAAGGGGAACAAGAATTGTTAAGGGATTGCGGGCCAGGATGTGTTTGGGCCGGGTAGGTGATGTTGGATCGCACACAGTTATTGAACACACACATATGTTTTATTATGTAATATGAATATAGTTATACAATTTGTTAAACATTAACATGGTGTACGACCCATTTGCATGATATGAATGATGAGCATTAGTAACAGTAAAGAATTGGTTGAAAACATAAACTTGTGGTGTACCAATAGGAGATTTAAATATCTGCTACATGTTATATGATAACCTAACTTATGTGTGCAATCTGTTTGATTTGTGATTGGAATAAACGTAGACCTGATGATCGTTGATAATTATGTTAGGACTTGATTGACCAAATTGTAAACAAGTAACATAATCTACCGAGCAAAACTAAGGTGAGTTCACACTTTCCACAAGGCATGGGATTCCCAGAGGTTGGGAATGGGTAAAGGATTGAAACTGAAACTGCGTGATTCCCTGGTTTGGAACACGTACACACCCTCTTTATTGAAGGGTGACAACACGTGATAAGGATATAACTGGAACCTGCGTAATCTCCTGGTTTGGAGATTACGTACACACCCTCTTTACTGAAGGGTGACAACACAGATACTAGACCAAAACTCTCTATCATGAAGTCCCTCCTTTTTATATCGACTTAATCGCCGAGCCAATGGCGAGCGGGTCATTAGTTAGATAGCGCTATTTAGGTTTGACAAGCCTCACACCGTGCCGCAGAGGACGGGCGTGAACTAATGGATCTGGGCACGTCAATGATGATAGACATTGACTTTAGGGCACCAACTTACTTCAGTCAGTGGTCGATATGGTAACGGGTCTAGTGGTTCACATGGGGAAGCCCCCACTGATTATGGATATGGTTTGGGAAACAAAGATACTGGGTAACTCGTGGTTTACGAAACAACTTATGGTTTTCAAAACAAACTGGTAAAACTAAGCAACCAACTGTGAACTCGCTCAACTTTGTTGTTGATTCGTTGTTACATGCCTTGCAGGTCTATATGCTTATATTATTTGGAACTTGCTGTCTGGGAAGCTGGAGCGGTCATGGGTTGAGATACATGGAATCTCAATACAAGCTCAACGGTTTATGTACTGTTGGTTTACTAAACACTTAACAAATGATTTATGCTTCTGCAGTTTACACTGAATGATATGTAACATTTGTAACGCTTTATGTTAATAAATGAAAGTTTTATTTAATTATAATTATGAGTTCAATGTGATTGGTGGCTTGGATCCTGGTATGTCACACGCCTCGCGGGGGTTTCCGCACGTGGTATTTCGGGGGTGTGACAGATTGGTATCAGAGCCATTGGTTATAGTGAACTTGGTTTTAAAAAGGGGAAAAACGTTTTTGTAAAACCAGACTATAACCGAACAGTTCTGAAAACGTGAATACGACCATGACACTCAGCTCCAGATTGCAAGGTTCGTCTTTTATATACTCATCGTACTGCATAACTAGTGAACACTTACATATGATATAACATGTGATTGCACTTTTAGCACAACAATATGAATTCATGTATTACTTGCATATGTTATGTAACTGATAGGGTGGTATTTCCCTAAACATTCATGACTTACGTTTCCTGATGCTCTTTGGTTGCTACTCGAGTTTGAGGAACCATTTGACATGAGTTAAGAGGAGCGGAGATGAGCATGCAAATCACAATATTATTGTGGGTGCACACATAATAATAATGTGGGGTGCATGCGAGTCCCAGTGAGGCTTAACAAGTGAAAAAGGGGTTCCGTTCCATTATTTGATCAATGTGAAACATAACAAACCTATAGGGGTTATAGCAGTGATTGTCCCCTACTCGAACGTGAACTTTTCATTCATCTCTGGATCCTTTCGAATCTCGATGCTATCGAGTATTACCTGAACACCCATCTGAACACCTAGCGAACCGTGTAGAATGTTAGGTGCTTATACGAACGTCCCCGAGTTAGATGTCGCAACGCCAAATGATTAATCGATACCTTTCTTACTCCTTTTCGTTTGCTGGAACTCATGTATTGACATCCCGTCGACCAGTTGCGAGGAACAAGCTTCCATTCGAGGATTGGCTAGCGAACGGACTATCATCAGATGGAAGTCTAAGAGGAGAATGCTCTTAGAACAACACGCCGAACGTAATGCAGCTATTTCAACTTTGTACACCATGATCATTGAGTTGATCAACACACCAGCAGCTTCAGGGAATCACATGAATCGATCGTATTTGTTGACGACGTTCTGAATCATGACCAGGAGAAAGGAACACCATGGGTGGCATATGTATCCTATTTCAGCACTTATGTGGGAGGAGCCATTACGCGCGAAGTCTCGTTAAATGTCACATCTAGATTCGAGGGATGCAACAATTCTTTGGTTTCGCTAGATACTATCGCAGCTTACCCACAGGATTTTCGGAGGTCGCGCAGCTTAAATCTCTTTAGCACAGTCGGGTGCTGTGATCGTGAAAGACAGAACAGGGGGACGTCATTTCAGCTTTCGAATTCCAACTCTGCAATGCACCGAGCATCGTTTTTACCCGAGGGTGCGGGTGATTCAGTGGTATATCCTTATGGTCCGAATCAGGGTCCCAGCTGCACATCGACGCAACAAGAGAGAGTGATAACATACGTGATGGAGTTACCAAGAGGAACTGCGCGACACACACGACTGGCGGTGAAAACCGTGGCTTTGGGATTTTGGATGGAGGCATCACTTGGACGGTACCAGATGCGTTATTTAGACCGATCACAAGGGCCTCCCATGTATCGATGTTCGAAAAAGCTAAAGCATGCAATGACATCGCTGGATGGAATTTCTGAACGAGTACGACTGTGAAACCTATACATACACAAGCTCTGCAGCTCGCTATCGACTCTAACTTACCTGATCAGACACGCTCTACCCAAACTGGAGAACTGAATGAAGAGGATTTTCAAGTCGAACCCATGCGGGGCTTGGAGAGGCAACCTTTGACCGGCCGGACGATACTCGTTACCTCATGGAACGAATGTGGGCCTCATTTGCGGCAACTGTAAGGAACTCGTGTTGAGCAAAGCACACCGGCTTCGATATTATAGTCGTCTGGGTTTTGATGAGAGGCTTTAGGATTTATAAACCTTGTACTGGTAATCGGGCATGAAGGCCCACCTAGCTAGGTATGGGAATGATGTTTGACTTGTAGGAAAGTCAAGGTGAAGTGTTAGCAACCAGAAACACCTATATGGAAAGTGAAAACAGACTGCCATGGATTTGGTCGCTAGTCTACTTACAACTCGAAACGGAAACAATATTACCTGGATGCTCATTGATTGTCTTGCGTAACCAACACACTTTCTAGCCATTAAAGAAACGGATAACTTTTCTACACTTGCAGTTATCTAGCTGAAAGAAGCGGTTGCTAGGCACGGGGTGCCAACCTCCATTACCTCTAATCGCGACCCACCCGATTTGCATCTGATTTTTGGCAAGCGGTGCACAAATCCTTTGGCTCGCGTTTAGACATGAGCACAGCATATCATCCACAGATGGATGGGCAGACCGAACGCACCATCCAAACTCTTGAAGACATGCTTCGAGCACGTGAAATCAACTTTGGCAACGGTCGGGGAAAACACCTCCCTTTGGTGGAGCTTCTGTATGACAACAGTTACCACATTAGCATTCAGGCTGCTCCGTTCGAGACATCGTACGTACGGAAGTGCCAATCATCTCTTTGTTGGGCAGAAGTTGGAGACAGCCAAACCACTGGCCCAGAACTCGTCATAGACATAACAGGGAAGATTGCTCAGTTACGACAACGAATGGCGGCAGCTCGTGACCGTCAGAAAGGCCACGCTAATAAGCGTAGGAAACCACTCGAGTTCCAGGTTGGGAATCGAGTACTACCTAAAGTCTCACTTTGGGAAGGTGTACTTCGTTTTGGTATACGAGACAAAACTCAAACGGCGATATGTTGAACTTTTTGAAATCACGGAGAGAATTGGCAAGGTGGCCTACAGATTGAATCTACCCGAAGAACTCAGTGGAGTTCACAACGTATTCCATGTGTCGAATCTAAAGAAGTATCTGTCAGATGAAACCCTCATAGTTCCTTTCAAGGAGCTCACCATCGACGATCAGTTGCGATTTGTCGAGGAACCAGTGGAAATCTTGGACCGGGAGGTCAAGATTCTCAAACGCACCAGGATACCTATTGTTCGAGTTCGTTGGAACTCCCGTCGTGGCCCAGAGTTCACCTGGGAACAAGAAGACCAAATGAAACACAAGTATCCCCAATTGTTCGAGAAAAGTACAACCACTACTGAGGCTGAAGCTACTGTGGAATTTCGGGACGAAATTCCAAACAACGGGGGGATGATGTGACACCCCGGGAAAACCAAGAAAACCACGCAACCTAACTAGCTTCCTCAGTAACTACGTGCTAAATTTCGGGACGAAATTTCTTTCAAGTTGGGGATGATGTGACAACCCAAACTTTCAGGTCATTATCGTTTAATTCTGTGATCCTAACTCCTCGTTTTTCATCTCTCGTCTTTGTGCATAACGTGTTGTACTATTGTAGTTTTGTTAAGTATAGTAACGGATTGGTATTTCAAGTGTTTGGGCCGCTTACATCACAAGTATGCTTGACATACACATGTTACGTGTGGGCCGGGTGCTAGAGCGTTCATATAGTTGGGCACACACACTCTATATTGGACTGATTAGTATGGGTTCTGGTACACACACACATCCAAAGCCCACCTTGAACACATGTGCACACCGAAAACAGGTTGGGCTTGGTCGAGCCCAAATAGGTTTATTTTGGGGGACGGCTATTGGTCTAAGCTTTTATGCACACAAGTACCTCGGTCCCTTACCACTCATACCCAATTTGATTAGAATCACTTTTACCTTTGGTGTGTGGGCTTAGGCCCAGTTCGGCCAATCAGGAACAACCGCCCCAAACTATCTTATTGTATAATTACGTAATGTGCTATTTAATTAGAAAAACTCCAAAGTCAAAACAAACCCTACTCCCTTTTCATATTTACATGCGACACAGGAGACTTTTTCCCCCTCTCGAGTTATCATCTTAAGTCTGGTTAGTGGTTTTTTTTGTTTGTGGTTATTTATATTTTCATGACTAGTATGTTAATGGTAGGGTAATATATGACAATGATACCTGGTTCGGTTGTTTATGATTAATTGTAGCCGACTAGTATGTTTGAGACAAGTATTTGTGACCTTATATGAATTAATTGGATCAATCGATAGTTATGTTGTTTATGATTATTTGTGACCTTATATGAATTAATTGAATCAATTGAATTAAGATGTTGGCCGAGGACATGCTTGCTGGTTAGGTTTAATTGATTACATAATTTCTTGATGATGATGACTATGATAAGAATTAGATAATATTCTGCTATTTCGATGGGCTGTTAATTCATTGAGTATTTGTTTAGTGGGCTGCTAGAATTATTAGACAAAATTAAATATAGCTGGGCCACACAAACACTAAACTGGATCACAAATGGGTTGGGTTACACAAGTAGATAAGGGCTGTGGGTTAGTGTAATCGCATTGTTTGGTTTGGGCCATGCCATAATGGTATGGGTTGAGGAAAGATGTCGGGCCAAACACACCTCGGGTCTATTCTGTTGGGCCGCAAGGGGAATAAGAATTGTTAAGGGATTGCGGGCCAGGATGTGTTTGGGCCGGGTAGGTGATGTTGGATCGCACACAGTTATTGAACACACACATATGTTTTATTATGTAATATGAATATAGTTATACAATTTGTTAAACATTAACATGGTGTACGACCCATTTGCATGATATGAATGATGAGCATTAGTAACAGTAAAGAATTGGTTGAAAACATAAACTTGTGGTGTACCAATAGGAGATTTAAATATCTGCTACATGTTATATGATAACCTAACTTATGTGTGCAATCTGTTTGATTTGTGATTGGAATAAACGTAGACCTGATGATCGTTGATAATTATGTTAGGACTTGATTGACCAAATTGTAAACAAGTAACATAATCTACCGAGCAAAACTAAGGTGAGTTCACACTTTCCACAAGGCATGGGATTCCCAGAGGTTGGGAATGGGTAAAGGATTGAAACTGAAACTGCGTGATTCCCTGGTTTGGAACACGTACACACCCTCTTTATTGAAGGGTGACAACACGTGATAAGGATATAACTGGAACCTGCGTAATCTCCTGGTTTGGAGATTACGTACACACCCTCTTTACTGAAGGGTGACAACACAGATACTAGACCAAAACTCTCTATCATGAAGTCCCTCATTTTTAAATCGACTTAATCGCCGAGCCAATGGCGAGCGGGTCATTAGTTAGATAGCGCTATTTAGGTTTGACAAGCCTCACACCGTGCCGCAGAGGACGGGCGTGAACTAATGGATCTGGGCACGTCAATGATGATAGACATTGACTTTAGGGCACCAACTTACTTCAGTCAGTGGTCGATATGGTAACGGGTCTAGTGGTTCACATGGGGAAGCCCCCACTGATTATGGATATGGTTTGGGAAACAAAGATACTGGGTAACTCGTGGTTTACGAAACAACTTATGGTTTTCAAAACAAACTGGTAAAACTAAGCAACCAACTGTGAACTCGCTCAACTTTGTTGTTGATTCGTTGTTACATGCCTTGCAGGTCTATATGCTTATATTATTTGGAACTTGCTGTCTGGGAAGCTGGAGCGGTCATGGGTTGAGATACATGGAATCTCAATACAAGCTCAACGGTTTATGTACTGTTGGTTTACTAAACACTTAACAAATGATTTATGCTTCTGCAGTTTACACTGAATGATATGTAACATTTGTAACGCTTTATGTTAATAAATGAAAGTTTTATTTAATTATAATTATGAGTTCAATGTGATTGGTGGCTTGGATCCTGGTATGTCACACGCCTCGCGGGGGTTTCCGCACGTGGTATTTCGGGGGTGTGACATATAGTCTGGTTTTAATAAAAACGTTTTCCCCACATTAAAACCAAGTTCTCTATAACCAATGGCTCTGATACCAATCTGTCACACCCCCAAAATCCACACGCGGAGTATCACCGCTTGGGAGCGTGACTGACCAGGATCAAGCCACCAATCATATAGAACAATGTAAATAGTAGAAGTAAGTGTAATTTAACCAAACCAATCCATATGAAAGGTGTTCAAAACATAAGTGTAATAACAAAGTTTAGCGGAAGCGTATAAGTAAAAGCCCAATCATAAATAAAGTATGTAATGTCATAATGTTTAAATCAAGCATTCACGATCCTTGTCCACAACGACCGCGCCTCCCAGTGCAAGCTCCATGTATACCTAACGACCTGCAAGGCATGTAACAGAGAGTCAACAACTAGTTGAGCGAGTTCACAGTAAGTATGTTCGTAATAGTAAGTTTGTTTCGTAACATGTGGCTCTACTAGGCCGATAGTATGTTCTATTAGTGGGGGCTTCCCATGTTTGCATATACACTAGACTATTCGTAACCATAAGTGTTCTTCTTAACCCGAGAACAGTAGTACGTACAAGCTTTACGTAGGTTTTACGTAAGTGTTCTTCTTTACCCGAGGACAGTGGTACGCGTGGGGTTTACGTAGGTTTTACGTAAGTGTCCTTCCTGACTCCGGAAGACAGTTGCATGTGTGAGTTTACGTAGGTTTTACGTAAGTGTCCTTCCTGACTCCGGAAGACAGTTGCATGTGTGAGTTTACGTAGGTTTTACGTAAGTGTCCTTCCTGACTCCGGAAGACAGTGGTAAGTACTTGTTTACGTAGGTTTTACGTAAGTGTCCTGCTTAACCCGAGGACCATGGTAGATAGTCTAGTAGCCGTGTAAGTACGAGTAATTGTTCAATTCCATCATTCAACCCATTCCCTATCCCCGGGAATCCCATGCCTTAGTAAGAGTGTGAACTCACCTTGGTTTGCTCGGTTTGGTAATGTACTTCTAGTGTCAATCACGGGTTAGGTCCGTTACGCGTGACCTAATTTACATTTAATGTATCATGTAAGTAAGTATTCGAGTGAGGTTTTGCAACACCCTAGTGTTCCCAAACAACTCATTGTCTAATGCAATAATTTTAAGCATGCAGTGACACACAACACACAGTAAATACCCTTGTTTCATGTTCGAGATAATAGGTCCACATCTAACCTCACATTACCTCAAGTAATTAGTCAAGTTATTATCAATTGATTATACATATAGCTGGTAGTTAATAATTTAATACATAACTAATCACTAATGTGGATTTTCTATTATTGGCTTATTATAATTTTCAATATAGGAACCACTTTTCACACCCATGTGCACCACATATACGAATGTGCAGATTATATATTGACTAATTAAATCAACTAATATGTGAGTTCCTTTATTTAATATTGCATACAAAAGCAAACTTTTGAAAATACAGGTTCAGACATATACAAAACTCATGTACAGACGTTATTTAATATCAAATGCGGACATCCAATTTCAAGTTAGGTTCTGATTACATTCTAGCTACTATATTCGGACCATATTATCGAAATTAAGCATGTGCAGACCATTCTTGCAATTAGTCAAACGAAAATCATGAAAACATCATCACCATGTGCGGCCCACTCGAACAATGACATCAGGCCAAAAGAAACAATTATTGTTATAACCTAACATTTGACTAACTGTCATATCACAATCCACATTCAACCTTCATCATCACTTACAATAAATTTATCACAGACATACCAGAACCGATTGAACCATTAGGGGTTATTAACAACTTATCATTGGTCAACATCATGTGCTCTTATCAATTAAGTCATAGGGTGTAATACAATCACATGCCAATGAAAATTCCCATGCAACATACACACATACTGGCCGACAATTTTGAGGAATTCTTATCATACAATCAATTCCAACATATGCTCATAATCATTCCCACTAAAAGTCAATATTTTATGATGTCCACTTATACTCTCCACATATATCAACAACTTGATAAAGCATCCAGAGGATGGTTATGATTGGACCGATTGCTTTTTGTTTTAATAGAGGGTTTGTAGTTTTAATAAAATATTGACCATGGAATTCAATCAACTCAATAAATTCTTGGCCGACAACTGATGTTTCTAGATCAGTTCTTGACATGCGATTGGACCAAAAGTTAAAATATCATATTTAACCTATAGACATCAAATCAACACTATAGGCATGTTAATCTGTTTACCAATCCTGATCAACATGTGTTTCGCATACAGTTACATAATCAATAAATCAAGTATGTCAAATACAAGAACAACACATGTAAATTACTAACCCAAATAGGAGAGCAACGAATCAAACAAAGTGATAGGCTTCAAGGGCTTCAAAGTTGCCGTCGAAGGGTGGGAGGTGACTAGGGTTTACGGATGAAAACTCTACATAAAAGTTGAACTCAAAACATATAACAAATCGTTACTGGGCCACGGCCCAGTCCTGTTTTTGTTGGCCTCTTTGTAGACGAAAACACTAGAGTGTTTTCGTGGGATGTGTTTTTGTGGGGTGGGGTTTGGTTTTCGGCAAGAATTCCATGTTTGTTGATATTAAGCATGACATTAAACAAAACATATATTACATACCACTTAATCCACACACCATATAAATCATATAAATCACAATACGATTTATCGTAATACAAACGTGTACAGTTGTGAACAAACACATCGTGTCAACAAACAATCTAACAATTAACGTGTAATAATACGAAAATGGAATCTCAGAAACTCGAGTTGTCACATAAACCGACTTTAGGTTAACAGCGGAAGCATAAAACGTAAGTTCAAAACATAAGTCCATAGTTCATAAGTTTAAAGTCCAAAACGTAGGTTTAATAAGTTCATACGGATTAAATATTTAACACGGGACATATTCCACAACAACCCTCTCCTCGTGCAAGCTCCAAAAGCATCTAGCGACCTGTAAGGCATGTAACAATGAGTCAACAACAAAGTTGAGTGAGTTCACATTTGGTTGTTTAGTTTTTAGTTGTTTTCTGAAAAACGTGGTTTGACTTTCGTTGGCTTAATTGCCGTGGGGGTTACCCCGTAGTTGAAAGTATGTTTAACCAGTTCTTTTTTACATTCCCAAACCATAACCATAATCAGTGGGGGCTTTCCCCGTGTGAACTACTAGACGGTATGATATTGACTGCTACGAACAATAGTTGTGCCCTACGTCAATGTTCTATCATCATTGACAGTTTGCCATAGTCCATTAGTACACACCCGTCCGACTGGCACGGTGTGAGGTTTGTTAAACCTAATAGCGCTATTAACTAATGACCCGCTCGCCATTGGCCTCGGCGATTAAGTCGATATAAATTGAGGGACTTCATGATAGAGTTTTGTCTAGCTAGTTTTAAGGTTGTTGTCCTACCCAAGGAGGACGAACGTACGTATTCTGCACTAGGAGAATTCGTAGGATTAATAATGGCATCCAATCTATGGAGGATGGCCGTACATATCCTACCCAAGGAGGATATGTAGGTTTAGTTTTAAATTCTTTAACCCATTCCCAAACCACCGGGAATCCTATGCCTTAGAAAGTGTGTGAACTCACCTCGGTTTGCTCGGTTAGATTCTCAAATACAGCTAACAGTCAAGGTCGGTCAATCACGTCCTAGTATGATTTACTAGTTAGTCATTTAGTGGCTTTCAAATAAAGCACAAAGTTCATACACGTATCTATCACACAACATGCATCACTTTGACGGTTTATGCCCATATAAGTTTCCCATCCATTCCCCACTCATAAACAAACATACGATAATGCACATAACACATATCACATGTTAGATCATTCACAGATAGCATACTCGACATTTAGACACGCAAATTACAGCTTATGTCATTTCAGCATAAATATTCAAAACCGGGCTGTTTTCGGATATTTTAATAAAATAGTTAACTTATTCCAAAAATTCCCAAATTTTTACAGAATGTCTTAAACGTTCCAAATTTTATTATGTAAAAATATCGGGGTCCAGTTCATTACCAATATTTTATAAAAATTCATTTTCCGGACAGAACTCAGATTTATCTTTCTCTGACCACAGCCCACGGAACAATTTATTAAAAATTAATCGTAAGTCCGATTTATGAAATTCCAGTGGGGTAATTACAAATACATCAGTTGTCATCTACAGTACAAGTTTCATGATCTAACTCTACACTGAACTCACGTTATGACAGAAAACAAAACACATATTTTCAGCAGAAAAATGCAGCTCTAGCTGCTGTTACAAAATGACGCTTTAAAAATAGTAAATGGAGTCTAAAAATTATGATTCCGGTGCCATTAGAACCGTATTTCATAATAACACCTTTTAGACTCAAAATATCAATTTTTCATTGAGTTTATGACCTGTTTACAGCCAACTGAAGTTGGCTGTAAAACTTGGACAAATTCTGTTTTCATTCTTTAACTTACTAACTTGTGTTCGATTGATTCCGTTAATCATGTTTAGTGATCACAACAACATCAAACATCAATATTAACCAACAAAATCATCAGAAAATCAACAAGAATCATAACAACACGAGATCTACATGATTACACACATAACTTCTCTTTATCCAACTTATTCATCTTAGGTTCAAGACTTTGTGTTATGTTATTTAGTGTTCTTCATATTTCATCATACAAACATCTATTAACCAACATTGGCTAAGCCATAGGAAAAACGAAACCCTAATATTCTCTCTCTAGCAGGCGATTTTCTTCTCCTTCCATGAACTCTCGATTTTCTTCGTGATTTAGATGTATAACAGTCTGTGATCAGTGTTTGATTATCAAACCTCTGTAACGAACTCGTTAGCAGCTTCTGATCGATCTAAGTCAAGGGTTCTTCTTTTGTTTTGTTCAATCGCCAAGGTTTGATCTTTTGATTTCGAGTATGGTGGAATAGGGATTAGGGTTTATCGGTCCTACTGGTTGGGCAGTAACCTTGATTTACCTGAGTTTCTATTTCGCTTTTTGCTAGAGTCATTAGGTTAAGATGCTAGTATTAGGGTTTGCATGGTTTTCATTGGTTCGTGATTTTATGTTTCATCTGCTGCATGGAGAGTGACAGAGATCGGAACTTGGAGGATCTAGGGTTTCAAGTTTTTTCTGATAGAGTGCGTGGGGATGTGTTTATCAGTTTGAGTAATGTTAAGCCATTGAACTCTCAGGAGGTGCGAGGGAAACCCCCATCGTTTGGCAAGAGTTTTGACGGCCGCTGTCACACCCCGACCACGTAGAACATACAAAACGTGGCGGAAATGTCGGGGAGTGTTGTAACAGAATTAATGTTTTAAATCCATGGCAATTTAAGTTTCGTTTTATTAAATAAACATGAGAGTTTACATTGTTTAAACAAGAAACAAATGGTACATAACGTAAGTTAACTAGTTATTGTCTCGTTTTAAGTCGCTAAGGCACGAGTCCGCCTAAGTATGTCTTGATAAATCCTATGCATCATCTCCTGAAAACACATGTGAAAATAGGTACGTCAGCATAAAAATGCCTGTGAGATACATAGGTTTTGTGAAAATAGGATTCATGACTTATGTTTGAGAAAATGTTTAGTCATGAACCTTGTATTTTGCTTTGTCTTGTAAATCATTTGAAAAACGATAAGATCAGATGATATGTATAAATAAATGTAAGGTTAAATGAATAACCATGTAAAATGTGTTTGTAAAAGATAAGTTGTTTATAAATCAATGTCTTGTGAAAAGTATGTTATTTGTATAAAATGTTCTATGTCTCAAACTGAAATGATTCAAATAACGCTACGATATATAATACCATACAAACACTTATATATAGGAAGTACCAGCGGCGTATCCACCATGCTTGTATCATATTACACACGCCTCGTTACTTAATCACTTACTCAAACCAAACTACCAAAGTAAAATGTTCATGTCTGATGTAAATCATGTAATATGTATCCAAAATGTAAGCATGTGATGAATAACAAACAATAGACATACGTAGCATGTGACCTGTACTAAGTATGCAACAATAGACATACGTAGCATGTGACCTGTACTAAGTATGCAACAATAGACATACGTAGCATGTGACCTGTACTACGTATACAACAATAGACATACGTAGCAAGTAATGTAATGTAAAACGATGTACTAAGTAATGCACACAATGGGCACACCTAGCATAAGATGTAATAAAATCATGTACTATAATGTACTAACGAATATAGCAGGTATATGATGTGAAAACAGGAAAGCACGAAAGTAACAAGTAGGCACATGTGTTCCACCCCAAAACGTTTGGAAAACAGTAAAAGAGGGGTCTATGTACTCACTTGAGATTGCTCAGATGTCTAAAGATAACCACCAAGTAATGCTAGAGATCGCGGATATCAAACGGCACCTAATATAGGTAACTATGTTAATAAACCGGACCTAAATCGGAGGATTTAGATAGAATGAGGGTTTGTAAACCAAACGAGTATAGAGACTCGTGTCATATGGTTTAACAAAGCCTACATACTAAATGAAACCTAACCTAAGTGTTTACGACCCATTACGACCCGTTTAGGTAGCTTATGCGACTTTAACGCGTCGTTCGCGTGAAACGCGTTCGGACCGCCTAACTAGTCCTATGACAAGTGTTATATGCCTAAACATGTTACATAATCAGTTATATGTCAAAAGTTTAGGTTACATATGCTTAATTACCGATTACACATGAAAAGGGTATTCTGGTAATTTACCTAAGGCATATAAACTACCTATCATACAACTACTCAAACGATGTGACCATAAGGTATAACCTCAGAAGGTTATTCCCTGTATACTATGGTCACCTAATGTATTTGGTCGGATCCTAATGATCGACCAAACTGGGTCGGGTTCGAAGGTATAAGCGATTTATCAGATCGCTTACCCTACGACCCTAGACAACGTGGTAATCAGTAGGCATAGTCCCAAGGGACTATAACCATCGTGATTACAATCACGTTGCGAAGTTCAAACGAACTTCGCATTGACCATAAGCTGGTCAACGCTGAAAGTCAAACAAAGTTTGACTTTCGGACTCGAAAAGCAATAAAATAAGGAAAAGAACGAAAGAATACTTACGAAGGGTCCCCGAATGCTAATCTCGATTCAAAAATCTCAGGTATGAAACAAAGGTTTCAACTTAGAGTTTCTCAAATCAAAATTCTAGTGGTTTAAACAATGAAAGGCATGGGGTATATATAGTTTTCGGTCCACCGTTAAGATCGTTTCATGGAAACCGTGCTTTAATCGCATCCGTACAAGTGTTGCAAAGTTGTGG
>JARYGA010036014.1:0-200300 GCA_030545235.1 Helianthus tuberosus | reverse complement strand
TAAAAATAAAAGAAAAACAGATAGACAAGATGAATCACTTGGTTCCGACTCGTATCTAGTATAACCTTTGATTATTTCCGCACTTTTGCACATAATTAAGAGATTATCTTAGTTATTGTAGTAGGCCCCTCTTTTGAAGGTGACGTTACCCTTACCCCAGTAGTTTGAGTCAGCAGGGATACAATCCTAAAAGGGTGGATTATTGGAAGATAATGAATTAAGTTATTAATGCAGTATTGTGGTAGGCCCCGCTTTTGGCGGTGACGTTACCCTCGGCTAAGTAGTCTGAGTCAGCAGGGATACAGTCCTAAATAGCCGGGTTATAGTATTAATAGTAGTTAACTTATGAGGGGATCAAAGAGTTTGGACCCCCGCCATCCAATACCGTGAAGTATTGAAGGAGGTCCTACTAAATTTGACCCAGGTCCATTGCAGGACCTCTAAACGCTGAACAATGGCAAGACCTTTACCAAACCGTTCCCTTAACCCCCTACCAGGTAGCCAACATACCTCCATATAGACCGTGGAGATATGGATGGTGAAAATCCTTTATTTTATATAGACAGTAAAATAATGCCAAGACACCACGGACAAACGATAAGGAAAGATCACCTTCAACATAAGTAACTAGTTATTAAAGTCATTAATACAAAACCAAATAAAAAGTGCAAAAGATTATAAATAAAAAGTATTATACTAGACACTTTGTCTTCACCAAGTGATGTAAGAGACTTAGGCAAACATGGCCTTGATTGTCAAGAACTCTTACGATCAATCTTGGATCCCGAGACGACTCACACACTCTACGATGGACAATGGATGATGGTGGTGGATGATGGTGTTGTGATGGTGGTGGGTGGTGGATGAAGTGTGAGAGAGGTGGTGTGCCAAGGGATGAGATGAAATGAATCCAAGCACTCCTATTTATAGGCTGAACAGAGAGCTGGACACGGCCCCGTGTCTGTCTGACAATCTCTCTCCTCATTAATTGTAATTCGCAATTACAATAAATGCGCCTGCTGTACTTTCGACACGCCCCCGTGTCCGCTGAGCACGGCCCCGTGATGGGCAATAGAAGCTTCTATAGGTTTGTCTTTTCTGCTGCTTCTTGGGCACGGCCCCGTGCTGGCTGAGCACGGGGCGTGTTCAGTCTTCTGATTTCTCTATTTTGCTTTGGAAGGTGCCGTTGAGGGGTTGGGCAGTCCACTAATATTCCTTTTCTTGTATTTATGTTGGATTTAGCTGTCTTTTTGCTTCTTTTGCGTTTTTGAGCTCATTTAATCCTGAAAATACAAAAGGAAGACAAAAACACTCTTTTTCCAATATTAGTACTTAAAAAGGGTTAGTTTTATGCCTCATTTGATGTAATTTATATGTTGCATTTTACACACATCATCGGTACCGGTACCCACTTTTGAGGATTTTCGGTACCGGTTCTTTCGGTACCGGTACCGGTTCGGTACCGAACCGGACCGAGCTCATCCCTAGGTACGCATATTAAAGAAAAAAACGCTCGATTTTATGGCATAATTAAAAAAAAAAAAACAAATTTCATATAAAAAGTTACAAATGTTTAAAAAATTGGGGGAAATAGCATATGACTTGTATGCATATGTTTCCTAGCATGTGAGAAACATGTGCGTATTAAGTTTTTTTTTTCTCTCGGACGAAATTACACTTCCCACTTGATTTTTCATTGGACACTTGTCACTCTGGTGGCTTGTTACACTTCTTATTTATAAATTTCTTTGTATTATAACTCAACCCAGAATAAATCACTTTCAATTATAAATCATCCCATAACTTGAGATAACAAAAGTATCCTAAAGATAATTTCTCAAAGAAAACAGCTTAATGAAAGCCGTTAAACAAAAGAAAGTAGCCTAATGGAAATTTTTGAAAAAAAAAAAAAATCGTCCCTTAATTTTACAAAGAGGAAGTGGAGAGTTGAAGTTTCATTTTGAAAGTTAAAAAAAAAAAAAGAAGATAATAAAGGTAAAATGGCCGGCACCGTGTTCCAAACCAAAAAACTAGTATACCAATAAAACATTAGAATGACAATATTTTCCTAATATACGATCATCATTTAACAAGACTAATACATAACTGAACATGTAAAATGATAGGTTAAACGATGGACTCTAAAGTTTCAAAACCAATCATATCAAACTGTTAAACCGCTAAAACTAAATCGTCACGATCTTGAACTTGTCGACTTAATTGCTTCGATATATCGATTAAACTCTTTATAAACATGCATAGTTAAAAACTTAAAACACTCAAACTATAATATTCTCCTAATAAACACTTATAGTGAGCAGTTAAACTCAATTATCATTCATCAAACATCCAAAACTTACAAAACAAAACCAAATTTCGTAAAATCATTCAAACACCTACAACTTTCTTATCAATCAATCAGCAAACACATGTAATTTCTAGAGGTAAGAAATCATCACAATTGTACACTAAAACTGTAAAGAACACAAAACACTAGAACAACAACAAACTCATCTTACGAAACCCTAATATCATCATGCATCATCAGCAGGTGCAGGAACACGGTCGAACATCTTCTTCCACAACACGAACTCTTCCATCTGATCAGGCCCAACTGAGAGCTCACTCTGGTTCTTGAACTTGTTCCTCAAACGTTGAATCTTGGCTTCCCATGCAGGATCATTTCCAACACCCAAAAAACTATAAGAAAAGCAGAATCTCTTCATAAGGCGGGGATACTGAGCAGGGTTTCCTCCGTAGCGAACTTCAGACTTTTCGAGTTCTTCTAACACTTCAAGATCGTCTGGGAGTAGTTCATCATCTGCATTTTCTTCTTGCGGTTGTTGTTCTACCGGTAGTACGCTGGAGGCAGTGAATTTGGTTTCGTCGGAGTTAGAAGCAGTGGTGGTGGTGGTGTGGGGGGGTTTGGGTGGAGGGGTGGCGGAAGTGGTGGCGGCGGTTCTTTTGGTTGGTGGTTTTCCGGCGAGAAATTCTGAGTTAGCGGAATGTGAAGGAGATGGGTGGTCAACTGGTTGTTCCGCCATTGGAGATGATGGAGGTGGGTTTGATCAATGGAGGGAGAATATAAGTGTAGATTAGATGATGAGTTAGGGTTGTATTTAAAGAGGGGGTTGATTAGAGACTGTTATAACGGTTTTAGAATCTTGTGAGGGTTTAGTTGTAACAGTTTACAGTTGGGGAATCTCCCTGTAAGTTAGTTATTGTAAATTTGACGTAAATATGCATTTTCTTATCAAGTATATGGGTTTACGAGTAAATATTATTATTATTATTATTATTATTATTATTATTATTATTATTATTATTATTATTATTATTATTATTATTATCAGGTGGTGTGATTTGGCGATTGTAGGTCTGTAAATGAATCGAACGTTTAGTGAAAAGTTTGTGATCATTGTTTGGCAGAAAGTTTGTTTACATTCGTTCGCTTTCTTAATGAACGAACATGAATAAGAAATTTCGTTCGGTTAGTTAAGCGAACGAATACGAACAAATATCTCGTTTGTTTAATTGCATTCATGAACCTTCGTTCATGTTCGTTTGTTTATGTTGTTTATTAAAAATCTTTTAACATTTATATTTTTTATCTAAACTTTTTATATTCTTTAATTCTTATTTATCTCATTACCCAAAGTAATAATATACGGAAACTCTAGGTCTATCTTGTTTATGCACCGTTCCACTTTCTTTCTCATTATTCATATCGAAAAATATTATCGACATTCGTTCAACAATAAGGGCTTCGAGGTCTAGCACCCCTCCCTCTCACCATCCACCTCTAGCCACTGCCGTCTTCGTCGATTTTATCTGTGTTGGTTTGTTTTTGTGAACCGTTCGTGAACACGTTCATTCCTTAACGAATGAACACAAACATAAAATCTCGTTTAGTAAGTGTTCATAAACTTTTCGTGAACATGTTGTATCCTTAACGAACGAACAAGAATAAGACCTTGTTTGTGTTTGTTCGATTCATTTACAACCCTAGCGATTGGTGATGGTTGTAAATTTGAAGGGTCATTGAACCGGCTGTGTTACAAGTTTACTTATGTTGGTTTATTGAAGAAGATAACAACTTAATCTTGTTAAGAATATATTTATTACCGTTCTTGGTGTAACAGAAAGAGATGATACTATTTATACATAACTTGTATGTTTTAACATCGATTACTAATGTACGTATACGTTTTGTAACATCAAAAAATTAATCCGGTTATATTTAATTAATGGAAACTCCGATTAAACTATGACAACTTAGCTTATATCAAGTTTTAAACATCAATATGTAACTAAAAAGTCTATTAGTAAAACTTGACAAACCAGTGTATAATGTTAAATGAAAGTTGGTATTTAACTTGAAGATCAACCAAAAGTGACATGCATTATCCTAAAGATATTTCGGAGAACACTTAAAATCGACTATGTAAACAACTGGTCGTTTTGCACAAAGTCGTGTCTTGAGAAGAACTCTTAGAAATATGAACTTGAGATTACAGAGAAAGGTAGAGGTTGGAACATTAGAACGTTTCCAACTCATGGCAACTAGTGTTATCTGTTAAACATCTCATTTGTGTAACTTCTCCCACTTTCTTTAGTTTTAAATTAAGGGTTAATGGACTTTATCACCCCCAAATATCGGCCTTTGACCGTTGCCACCCGCAACTAACACTTTGACACCCGGCACCCCCAACTTGACTTTTTGTTTGCGCTGGCACCACCCAGTTAAATATCCACTAACTGTGTTTGTTTTTTGTCCGACGTGGCACAGGTTTGATGATTTGGAGCTGATTACGTGGCGATGACGTGTATGTCATCTCCTTCTTTATAACACAGACAAGTCCAATAAAAACCCTAATTTCATCTTCCCCAATTGTATTCCTAGATCACCGGAGTTTGCCCCGACCCCCAAAAACAAAATTCATGCTTCAGTTGCCAAAACTGTGGAAAAGGTCAAAAATTACCTTTGTCGGTGGTGTAGACTTGTAGTGGTGCCTGATGAATTGCGTGCAGCCGGAAAATACAGAGGAGCAGGGCCACAGTCGGCCGATCGGTAGTGCGACATCAGTCTCTCAAATCAATCTGGAGCTCCACCGGATTCGTGGGAGGTTGCCGACGTAGACGCCGCCGTGAGCAGGTTAATACTCTCTTCGAAGCAACGATCCGTTCAGATTAAATGATGTAAGTATAGGATCGAACAACCATCCGTTAACAATTCGTTCAGATCTGCATCTTGTTTGTGTAGATTGCGTTTTATTGTGAGCTTTGATAGTTAAGTTCTTCAGTTCTGCATCTTAATTATGCAGATTTTGTTTGCTTGTGAGCTTTGATTGTGAGAACTGAGAACATAAGTGAAATAGGATCCCTTATAAAAATCAAGATACCCTACACCCATAAACACCATCGAATCGGGAACCCCAACTGACGAAGCATATCTAATAAAAACCCCCAATGCACATTATCATATGCTTTTTCAAAATCAATTTTAAATATAAACATCTCCTTGCCCATCTGCCTCGCCCAAGCCAATATCTCATTAATCATCATCGGCCCGTCTAAAATAAATCTACCACTCAAGAAAGCAGATTGCGTTTCTGAAGTGATATTCCCCATAACCTTTCGGAGCCTATTCGCTAAGATCTTAGAAATCACCTTGCTAATCACCCCAATGAGAGTTATTGGCCTATAATTTCCTAATCCCGAAGGGGCCGAATTTTTAGGAATTAAAGTTATAAATGAAGAGCCAATACCTCGACTTATGGACCCGGTTTCATAAAACTCATTCATAATATTCATAAAATCTGCTGAAAGAATGTTCCAAAACCTCTTTATGAACATAAAATTAAATCCGTCCAGTCCCGGTGCCTTATCATTACCACAACCAAATACCGCCTCCTTGACTTCTGTCTCTGAAAAAGGTGCATCCACCAAGGTCGCTTCATCATCAGACAATCGTTTCAACTCATGACCTACCAGTTTCGGTCTAACTTTCATTTCCTTAACAAACTTCTTCTTGAAAAATTGAAAAACTTCTTTTTTAATTTTAGACGCCTTCGTCTCCCAATTCCCATTAACCATCAACCCCGGAATACTGTTTGACGCCTTTCTTTTGTTAATGAGACCATGAAAATACCGCGTGTTATCATCCCCATCTGTTTCCCATTTACATCTAGATTTCTGTTGCAGATCTTTATATTTGAACTCTTCTATTTCTCTAATTCGTCTTTGACTCTCCTCCCAAACCCATTCTTCCTCTTCATTCAAATCCCTTTGTTCCCGAATTATATCAAGGTCTTCAACCTCATTATTTAAAATCAATTCTTCCTCGAGATCTTTTTGTTTAATAATTTTCTTCCACTCTGTGATGTATTTTTGAAACCATTTGAGCTTTTGTAATAACACCACATCAGGACACCCATGTCCACGGAATTCATTATTTGCCTTCAACACCACCCCCTCGAAATCGTCCCTTTGTAACCAAGAGTTAAAAAACCGAAATGGTTTTGGCTCGAAGTTACCTGAAAACGTCTTAAGGATGACTGGACAATGATCGGGACGACCTTTTGGCAAAACTCTATATTCAGCAGACGCCCATCTACAAAAAAATCCCAACAAACGAATAATCTATCAATTCGGCTTAATTTATTACCTACCGAAAACGTAAACTTGCGCCCCCTGAGCACAAATTCATGTAACCCAGCGTCTTCAATGAAAGTGTTGAACTCTCTAGCCGCTGCCGCATTAAAGTTGGAATTTCGCCTTTCATCCTCATACCGAACTGAGTTAAAATCCCCTCCCACTACCCATAAACCATTTCTAGCTGTGATAATATCAAAATATTCATCCATAATTGTCGTTTATCAACCTCGTTTTGTGGCGCGTACACATTCAACACATTAATCAACTCTCCACTTCCTTTAATCAACCAGAACATAACAAATAATTCCGATTCCTCTCCTTGACCAGCAAATCAAAAACATGTGTATCCCATATTGTCACCAGACCACCTGATCGTCCTGTGACTTCCACAAAACCGAATTCAAACCCTCCATTACCCCAAAAACCCTCAACATCCCTTTCAACCAAACTATGACTTGTTGATACATATTATATGGACGCGGCCCGTTCGGTTCGACATCGCTACGAGTTGAAGACCAAGGCTTGATTTCCTCCATCAAGTCTCGGTAATAGTTGCTGATCTGCATGTTGCTGCTGTTTATTATCTGAAATTGTCCATGTTGCATCTCTGACGAAGAACTGAGTTACATGACAAAAAAACCTCCTAGACATCATCTTGACGAAAAACTGCCCTCATGTATGACGAAAAACCTCTGATGAAAGACATTTTTCGTCATGATGTGATAGTGACAAAAGACCTGCAGTATTTCTTCATCTTTGGTCCTAAATGGTGAGTCTTTCGTCGACTCCATGATGTTTCGTCAGCATGTTTCGTCGCTGCAGGTCCTTCGACGACCTGCAGCTTATATATATGCACAACAGACTGAAGAAGGACAGAGAACACAGACACGAGAGAACTTTGAGAGAGAACCAGTGAGTTGTGAGAGTATAATTTTCTGTAATCTTTGTAAACAAACTTTCTGGTGTTAATTCAGTTGATATTCAAACGTTGAATCTTTGTTCTGTTTTGTGTCTCGATCTCGGTTTGCTTTCCCGGTTGGATTCCGCACAACCGGGTTTGTTTGTATAGAAGGATTGGGCGACTAGATCCTCCGCTAGTGGACCAACAAGTGGTATCAGAGCCAAGGCTCTCTTCCTTGTTAAAACGAGTGTTTTTCTTGTATTTGAAGATCATAGTTTCTGGAAAAACAGTTTCAAAACCTTGAAAATCATGATATTTTGCTGTTTAGTTTGATCAAAAACCTTGTTAAAAATCATGTTTACATGTTAAAGTTTGGTTTTGAGTAAACTTTTGTGCAAAAATTTGTGTTCGAAAAGTTTGTCCAGCACCGGAAAACTCATAAGTTTCACCGGAAATCATAGTGTTCTTCACATATTCAAAGTGTTCTTAAAAATTTCATGTTTTGATCTTTGTTTGAAGTTTACTGAAGTTGTTTGACAAGTGGGTTGTTTAAAATGATTGTTATTTTCTGCAAAGCATGGGTGATGTTTTGAAAGTTGGTAAACACAGTGTGTAAGGGTAAGGGTAAGGAGTGTTTGACTGAAGTATTCAACAACTTTTCAGTGGATAAGGTTTGGTTGGTTTTTGAAAATATCTTATCCATTTGTCAACGAAAAACCTTTTTTTTATTTGATTTATCTTTGACGAAAAACATATTTTTCGCCATAATTGGTCTTTGTCGAAAAACCTTATTTTTCGTCACTTTGGTCAATTGCAAAAACCCCTTTTTTCGTCAGTTAAGGTTTTTCGCCAAGAATCAAGTTTTTCGTGGGTCACTTTTGTCAAAGTTTTAACAAAAGCTTTCAAAAATTATCTTAACGAATTGTTTAAAGTGATTTAAGCAGATATTCATTATTATATATCCAAAATGAGTTCTGTAACACCTCGGAAATTCATGTCCAATAAAATAAAGACACGTGTCAGGTTATGCAAACGTGTCATGAATACGGATCCAGATAAAGATGTACGGTAGGATATAAATGTTGACATGTTAATTTATACCTCTGAGCGACCTATTAATAAATCCCTAACCAGGATATATTTTATCAACATCTGAATTTTTGTTATTAATTTGGAATCCTAAATAAATAAATGGGTTACAAAACCTAGATATGGATACAACATAAATTCTTGGTTTTTCCGTCAATTTAAATCTCCCACATAGTGCCAAAGAGTGTAATTACATGCCATGACATGCAATGGCTGGAAACATGGTCCCTATACTGACTAAAGTGCATGAGATTCGGAGTTGAAAAGGGTGCATGGTCATAGCTTGAATAAAAACAAAATTCTGGTCTCTGCCGATAGCTTGCGCACCGCAACAACCAGGACGCTACGGTGCGCAAGACTGCTTGCGCACCGCAACACTCAGAACGCTGCGGTGCGTAAGCAGTGCAGCTGGGCGATTTTCAGGACAGGTGTCTGTCCAAACGGTTACACCGACTTAGTTAGGTGGTATACGAATTCAAGGGCTCCTATACCCCGTTTTTAGCATTATAGGACACCTGGGGACATCTTGCAACCTTCCTAGACTTATGTGTGATGATCCTAAGCTCTTGGATGCACTATATAAGAAGATGAACTTGCTACATTTTGAACATTTATTTGCAACTTCTTCCAAGTAAGGTTCTGGAGCTCTCCTGATCAGCAAGCCATCTTCCTAGTGGTCCCTAATTATAATTAGGACATTTGTAAGTAGCCTTAACCCTTTCTAATCTAGTTTAGCTTAGTTAATTAACTAAAAGTCAAACCATCGTAATTAAAGTTTGACTTCGTGATTAATTAAAATGTGCTTAGTCTAATCACGAATTAAAAGTACCTTTAAGTAGGTATTTATGTGGGTTATAAAACCTTAAAAGGGTACTTTCAGATTCCCACTCTAACTATGTTAATTGTCGAGTCAAAGCTTACTTTAAAAAGTCAACAGAATGTATATTTTCAAATTTAAGCATAATTAGCAATGTAGGATACTTGCAACCTGTTTGATCATTAATATAACTTGGTAATTAATGTAAGAACATGTCCCAACATGTTCAACTCGACAATTTTCAGTTTAGGCTCGGTTTGGAACCGAAAGTCGCATAGTTTGACTTCTACTTTGACTTTCAGTTCTGACCCGTTTAAGCATTGTTTAGAAATGCCTTAGAGCCTTAATTGGACCAGGTTTCATATTAGTGTAACCCCCTGAGGTCACACAACTTGGTTCATTAGTTATCCATTTCATATGCATGTATCCGATTATTGCTTAAATGTTGACTATTATGCCCTTTTGACTATAAAACGTGATTTTTGAAAATGTAAAAGAGTAGAAACCTTTGTTACTAATTTATAAACTTGCACCTAAAATTTGACATCAGTTTGAGGTCTAGGTTAGGAGTTATGCTCATTAGCGTAATTTGAAAGCTTTATGTTAATTAAATGGCGTAATTAGCGTATAGCCTATTTAAACCCACTTTTGATATCAAACTTTTTACCCACTGATATAATATAATATTTTGGGATTTTAAAGATTTTTATTTAATTTTTGGCTGATCATAACATAGGTCTCTAAGTTTGATTCGGTTAATGCCGGTTTTGCCCTTTTAAGCCATAAAATGAGTTTTACAAATCCTTTTGACCCCAAACCTTTTTCTACTGATTTAATTTGTTAAATAAAATATTTTGAGCCTTCTGGAATTATAAAAATATCAGCTTTCTTTTAAAAACCCGGAAATGGCTCCAAATCGCCTTTTTAAGCGTTTTTAACGCATAGTATGTACTATAACTATATTAAACATATAAGGTTGATACCTACTGATGTTTTTAGTATATTTTTATATAATAACAGTAAGTAAAAGTTTATAAACTCAGGTTTCCAGTTTTGACCTTTTTAGCCCTTGTGAAATTACCAAAATACCCCTAAGGTGCATAGTTTGGTTTTAAATGATAAGTTTCACATATAGGTCATACCCTACTGTTATAACTTGTTAAATTAAGTGTATTTACTGTATAAATCAGACCTGTAACCCAGATTACTAAATAAACTCTTTTATAATCTTTTAAATGACCAAAATGCCCTTATGAGGCATAATTTGTGTTTAAATCCGTTTTGGGAATAATAGACGATATCTTACTGATATTATAACATATTTAAGGCATATTAACTCAGGGAGCTTGCATATGACTCTTATGGTTACCCGTGACGCCCTTTTCGCGCTCGGTTCGGTTTATGTAACTAGTTTGCATAAATTGTCCGAAACAGGTCAAACCTTATCATCTTTGTCTCAAAATCCAGAATGTATTTAGTATACCCATATTATACAAGTATTCAAACTTGTCGGGTCTAAATCACATTCTATCCGGTCTTCGCTTAATCGTGCGTTTGAACCGTATCGTCCTTAAAAGCTAACCGGTCTAAGCTTAGGCTTAAATAAAGACCCGTTAGAAATCTAATAGGTTATTATAAACCTTTGTTCCAGAATAGAAGTACCAGTAAAAGCTACCTTCACTTGCTAGTTGTGAATTATACTTACACAGGTAAATACTTTTAACTTATTTTCCCTATACGGGCTTGGGGTACGGTATATAAAATACCGCTTGGTCTGGCATTGAATTCTTTAATCAAATAGAGGTTAAATTTATTGATATGCTATGTTTTGAATGTGTTTTGTTTGCTTAAATCCTTTGGGGGGTTAATGACCATGTCCCGGATATCCTTGGCATCATCTTACGAGATGGCCACGACCTGAGCACGAGGTGTAGTCGTACACCTTTCAGTGCATAACTCAATATTGTGGTGTGTCTATTAATCTTTAACCCGGTCTACGGATCGGGCTACTGAACGCATAAGTAACATGTAAATCCCTTACAAGATTATCTTCACATAATTATCCCAAGTTATAAAATGTTTTGTGCCACGTGCATTCAAATCAATTTTCAACCCTTTTCAAAATGAGTCAGTTAAATTGTATTTACCAGTGTAAACTGACGTATTTTTCCAAAAGGTTAAGTGCAGGTACTACCCGTACTAGGCTGGCTGTCTTCTAAGCGTCCACAATAAGTCTCGCAAGCTTGGATGTCAATAAAGCTGTTGCACAGTATCTTCTTTTATTTTGATCCGCCTGTGGATCCGTTTCAACTATTCGTGATATTTAATATTACACTTTATTAAAGTTGAAATGAATCTATCTTTGCTTCCGCTGTGCATTTATATATTGTGTTGTTTGTCTATGATGATACCAACTACGTCACTATACTCCCCACCGGGCCCACCGGTGACACGTGGAAAATAGGGGTGTGACAGGTTGGTATCAGAGCCAACTCTGAGTGAATTAAACACTAGCCTTTTATGTTTAATCTCAGTTACACAATTGCACATTCCTCGATTCTCGAGTCTAGACAAAGAACTTAGGAATTATCCAAATTTTTGGTTTTATTTCTAACTTTGTCTTATATATTTCTTGTTGTATCACTTGTTTGTTTTTGACAGGTTAACAAAATGCCGCCACAAATGAGAAGGTAAGAGGAAGCGTGAGGACGATACCTCACGAAGATCAGATAAGAAACACCAAGGAAATAACGACCACAAGAAAGGGCCGGGATCTAAGAAGGATGGGCAACAATCGGGGGATAAGCCCAAATGTAAAACTTGTAAGAAGAACCATTTTGGGAGGTGTCGACTTGAGTCGAAATCCCAGTCTCACTCGAGACCCTGTGGAATTTGCAAATCCACGGATCATAAGACTTTGGAGTGTAAGAAGCTGAAAGATGCAACATGTTACGGTTGCAATGAAAAAGGGCACATTAAGTCCAATTGCCCAAAGAGCACCAAGAAAACCGAGGATGGGAAGAATACCAATGCGAGGGTCTTCAAGATGAACGCTAAGGAAGCTGTTCAGGATGACAACGTGATCACATGTACTTTTCTCGTAAATGATGTTTTTGCTAGAGTATTGTTTGATTCTGGAGCAGATAAGTCTTTTGTGGATAATAAGTTTTGTGAGTTGTTGAAATTACCTGTTAAAGCCTTAAGTGTGAAATATGAGGTGGAATTAGCTGATGGAACCATAGAAACAGCCTCAACTGTTTTAGATGGATGTGTTATATCCATTAGGAACCACTCTTTTCCGTTATCCTTACTTCCCTTTAAGCTAGCCGGTTTTGATATAGTCATAGGTATGGATTGGTTATCGCACAACCAAGCCCATATTATGTGCAGCAGAAAGCAAGTGGTAGTCCAAACTCCGTCTGGTGAGTCACTTACCATTCAAGGGGATACCCAGCATGGATTGCCTGAGCAAGTGTCCATGCTCAAGGCATCTAGATGCTTGAAGAAGGGTTGTGTCATTTATATGGCACAGGTTACTATTGATGAGCCAAAGCCCAAGATTGAAGACATCCCTATCATTTCGGAATATCCTGAAGTTTTTCCCGAGGAACTACCTGGTTTACCACCAGATAGGCAAGTGGAATTCTGAATTGACATCATCCCGGGTGCGACACCAGTAGCGAGAGCGCCTTATAGGTTAGCACCAACGGAGATGAAGGAGTTAAGGACGCAATTGGATGATCTTCTAGCCAAAGGTTTTATTACACCTAGTTCGTCTCCTTAGGGAGCGCCGATCTTGTTTGTCAAGAAGAAGGATAGATCGATGCGTCTGTGCATCGATTACCGTGAACTTAATAAAGTCACTATCAAGAATACGTATCCTTTTCCCAGGATCAACGATCTGTTCGATCAATTGCAAGGGGCAAGCTACTTCTCCAAGATCGACTTAAGGTCAGGCTATCATCAGTTGAAGGTCAAGGATGAAGATGTGCACAAGACTGCATTTAGGACTCGTTATGGTCACTACGAGTTCCTAGTGATGCCTTTTTGGGCTCACTAATGCACCGGCCGCATTCATGGATCTCATGAATCACGTCTGCAAGCCTTACTTAGACAAATTCGTCATCGTCTTTATTGAAGACATCCTTATTTACTCGAAGAACCAAGCTGACCACGAGAAACACCTTCGTTGTATTCTCAAACTTCTACACCAAGAGAAACTCTACGCCAAATTTTCGAAGTGCGAATTTTGGCTTCGAGAAGTCCAATTCCTTGGACATGTGGTAAGTGAGCGTGGTATCCAAGTGGATCCCGCTAAGGTAGAAGCAGTTATGAATTGGCAAGAGCCAAAGACACCTACTGAGATTTGTAGCTTCTTAGGTTTAGCAGGATACTATAGGCGCTTTATCGAAAACTTCTCAAGGATTGCTGCGCCCCTAACTTCGTTGACACGTAAGAAGGTTAAGTTTGATTGGGGCCCTAAGCAGCAGGAATCCTTTGTCATTCTGAAGAAAAAGTTGAGCAATGCACCAGTGTTAACATTGCCCGATGGTATAGAAGAATTCGTAGTGTATTGCGATGCATCACACACTGGTATGGGCTGTGTACTCATGCAGAAAGGCAAGGTTATTGCCTACGCTTCACGACGGTTAAAGGTACACGAGAAAAATTACGCCACCCATGATTTGGAGTTGGGTGCCGTTGTATTTGCATTAAAACTTTGGAGGCACTACTTGTATGGCACCAAGTGTGTGATCTATTCAGATCACAAGAGCCTTCAACATTTGTTCAATCAAAAGGACTTGAACATGCGACAAAGACGCTGGATGGAAACTCTAAATGATTATGATTGTGAGATAAAATACCATCCAGGCAAGGCAAATGTAGTTGCTGATGCCTTAAGCAGAAAAGAAAGAGTGAAGCCGATAAGAATCAATGCCAAACGCATTGAAATAAGGAATAGTTTGAACGAAAGGGTATTAGCTGCACAGAAAGAAGCTGTGCTGGAAGCTAACTATCCTGAAGAAAAACTAGGAGTAACTGAGGAACAGTTATCCTATGACAAGGACGGAATGCTAAGATTGAATGGACGAATATGGGTTCCAGTTTATGGAGGACTTCGAGATGTTATTCTCCAGGAAGCCCACAGTTCTAAATATTCCGTTCATCCTGGAGCCGATAAGATATACCAGGCTCTAAAAGAAAACTACTGGTGGATTGGTTTGAAAAAGTCTGTAGCTGCCTATGTAGCTAAATGTTTGACTTGTGCGCAAGTCAAAGCTGAGCATCAAAAGCCATCCGCTTTGCTGCAACAGCCTGAAATTCCCACATGGAAGTGGGAGATGGTGACGATGGATTTCATCACCAAATTGCCAAAGACGAGGAAGGGAAATGATACTATATGGGTCATAGTGGATAGACTGACAAAGTCAGCACATTTCCTACCCATTAAGGAAACTTACAGATCAGACATGTTAGCTCAATTGTACGTAGATAAGATTGTAGCTCTGCATGGCGTGCCACTGTCAATTATCTCTGATAGAGATACGAGATACACCTCTCATTTTTGGAAAAGTTTCCAACAGTCTTTGGGCACGCGCTTAAATTTTAGTACGGCTTACCATCCACGGACGGACAGAGTGAGCGTACCATCCAAACATTGGAAGACATGCTTCGTGCGTGTGTGATTGATTTAGGTGGTAGTTGGGATAAGCATCTGCCATTGGTCGAGTTCTCCTATAACAATATCTACCATACTAGTATTAAGGCTGCGCCTTTTGAGGCATTATATGGTAGAAAATGCAGAACACCCATCTGTTGGGTAGAAGTAGGAGAAGTGCAATTATCAGGACCTGATTTGGTCTTTGAAACGACGGACAAGATTGTCCAGATTCGCGATCGTTTGAAAGCTGCCAGGGATAGGCAGAAAAGCTATGCGGATCCAAAGCGTAAATTTTTTCACTTCGAAGTAGGTGACAAAGTGTTGCTTAAAGTATCACCCTGGAAGGGAGTGATGCGATTTGGTAATAAAGGCAAGTTAAGCCCGAGATACATAGGACCTTTCGAGGTTATCGAACGTGTCGGGTCAGTTGCCTATAAGTTAAACTTACCTGAAGAGCTCAGTGCTATCCACAATGTTTTTCACATCTGCAATCTGAAGAGATGTCTAGCTGATGACTCGCTGGTCATACCGCATGCGGATGTGCACATCGATGAGAGTTTGAAATTTGTGGAAAAACCATTGTCGATTGAGGATCGACAGGTAAAGAAGCTTCGAAGGAAGCATGTGCCTATCGTGAAGGTTAAATGGGATGCCCGTAGAGGTCCCGAATATACTTGGGAGGTAGAGTCTACCATGAAGGAAAAATACCCTCATTTATTCCAGTAAATCTCGAGGTCGAGATTTCTTTTAAGGGGGTGAGGATGTAACACCTCGGAAATTCATGTCCAATAAAATAAAGACACGTGTCATGTTATGCAAACGTGTCATGAATACGGATCCAGATAAAGATGTACGGTAGGATATAAACGTTGACATGTTAATTTATACCTCTGAGCGACCTATTAATAAATCCCTAACCAGGATATATTTTATCAACATCTGAATTTTTGTTATTAATCTGGAATCCTAAATAAATAAATGGGTTACAAAACCTAGATATGGATACAACATAAATTCTTGGTTTTTCCGTCAATTTAAATCTCCCACATAGTGCCAAAGAGTGTAATTACATGCCATGACATGCAATGGCTGGAAACATGGTCCCTATACTGACTAAAGTGCATGAGATTCGGAGTTGAAAAGGGTGCATGGTCATAGCTTGAATAAAAACAAAATTCTGGTCTCTGCCGATAGCTTGCGCACCGCAACAACCAGGACGCTACGGTGCGCAAGACTGCTTGCGCACCGCAACACTCAGAACGCTGCGGTGCGTAAGCAGTGCAGCTGGGCGATTTTCAGGACAGGTGTCTGTCCAAACGGTTACACCGACTTAGTTAGGTGGTATACGAATTCAGGGGCTCCTATACCCTGTTTTTAGCATTATAGGACACCTGGGGACATCTTGCAACCTTCCTAGACTTATGTGTGATGATCCTAAGCTCTTGGATGCACTATATAAGAAGATGAACTTGCTACATTTTGAAAATTTATTTGCAACTTCTTCCAAGTAAGGTTCTGGAGCTCTCCTGATCAGCAAGCCATCTTCCTAGTGGTCCCTAATTATAATTAGGACATTTGTAAGTAGCCTTAACCCTTTCTAATCTAGTTTAGCTTAGTTAATTAACTAAAAGTCAAACCATCGTAATTAAAGTTTGACTTCGTGATTAATTAAAATGTGCTTAGTCTAATCACGAATTAAAAGTACCTTTAAGTAGGTATTTATGTGGGTTATAAAACCTTAAAAGGGTACTTTCAGATTCCCACTCTAACTATGTTAATTGTCGAGTCAAAGCTTACTTTAAAAAGTCAACAGAATGTATATTTTCAAATTTAAGCATAATTAGCAATGTAGGATACTTGCAACCTGTTTGATCATTAATATAACTTGGTAATTAATGTAAGAACATGTCCCAACATGTTCAACTCGACAATTTTCAGTTTAGGCTCGGTTTGGAACCGAAAGTCGCATAGTTTGACTTCTACTTTGACTTTCAGTTCTGACCCGTTTAAGCATTGTTTAGAAATGCCTTAGAGCTTTAATTGGACAAGGTTTCATATTAGTGTAACCCCCTGAGGTCACACAACTTGGTTCATTAGTTATCCGTTTTATATGCATGTATCCGATTAATGCTTAAATGTTGACTATTATGCCCTTTTGACTATAAAACGTGATTTTTGAAAATGTAAAAGAGTAGAAACCTTTGTTACTGATTTATAAACTTGCACCTAAAATTTGACATCAGTTTGAGGTCTAGGTTAGGAGTTATGCTCATTAGCGTATTTTGAAAGCTTTATGTTAATTAAATGGCGTAATTAGCGTATAGCCTATTTAAACCCACTTTTGATATCAAACTTTTTACCCACTGATATAATATAATATTTTGGGATTTTTAAAGATTTTTATTTAATTTTTGGCTGATCATAACATAGGTCTCTAAGTTTGATTCGGTTAATGCCGGTTTTGCCCTTTTAAGCCATAAAATGAGTTTTACAAATCCTTTTGACCTCAAACCTTTTTCTACTGATTTCATTTGTTAAATAAAATATTTTGAGCCTTCTGGAATTATAAAATATCAGCTTTCTTTTAAAAACCCGGAAATGGCTCCAAATCGCCTTTTTAAGCGTTTTTAACGCATAGTATGTACTATAACTATATTAAACATATAAGGTTGATACCTACTGATGTTTTTAGTATATTTTTATATAATAATAGTAAGTAAAAGTTTATAAACTCAGGTTTCCAGTTTTGACCTTTTTAGCCCTTGTGAAATTACCAAAATACCCCTAAGGTGCATAGTTTGGTTTTAAATGATAAGTTTCACATATAGGTCATACCCTACTGTTATAACTTGTTAAATTAAGCGTATTTACTGTATAAATCAGACCTGTAATCCAGATTACTAAATAAACTCTTTTATAATCTTTTAAATGACCAAAATGCCCTTATGAGGCATAATTTGTGTTTAAATCCGTTTTGGGCATAATAGAAGACATGTTACTGATATTATAACATATTTAAGGCATATTAACTCAGGGAACTTGCATATGAATCTTATGGTTACCCTTGACGCCCTTTTCGCGCTCGGTTCGGTTTATGTAACTAGTTTGCATAAATTGACCGAAACGGGTCAAACCTTATCATCTTTGTCTCAAAATCCAGAATGTATTTAGTATACCCATATTATACAAGTATTCAAACTTGTCGGGTCTAAATCACATTCTATCCGGTCTTCGCTTAATCGTGCGTTTGAACCGTATCGTCCTTAAAAGCTAACCGGTCTAAGCTTAGGCTTAAATAAAGACCCATTAGAAATCTAATAGGTTATTATAAACCTTTGTTCCAAAATAGAAGTACCAGTCAAAGCTACCTTCACTTGCTAGTTGTGAATTATTGTTGGTGCACTTGTGTCTGTACTTTGTCTGTATACCAAACGATGTCTTATTAGTCTTGTAAGTTTGACCAAGTCAACCATCCTTCTGGTTTGACTTGGCCAAACAGTCAACATTATGTTTGTAAGATGCTGGGTCGAAGGATGTGTCATCGAAGGATTGCCTATATCCTTCGATGATGAGCTCGAAAGATGGACCTTCGATGGATGGACCACGAAAGATCACATCTTTCGTGGTACATGTGGATCCTTCGAGCTGTTTCTGGTCGATAGATGATCCTTCGATCATCTTATCTGATCCTTCGACCAGATCTGCTGTTTTGGGTATAAATACCCGTGTGTTGTGTTCATTTCGATAGACTTCGACAGTTGGACAGATAAGGAAAACAGAGAACACACACACACTGTTAGGAGAGTTTATAGAATACATCTGTAAACCTTGTGCTTGTAACTGGACCATTCATACGTATTAATACAGAGGTGTTAATCGGTGAAGCTTGCGTGTTGTGTTATTTACGTGTTCTATCTCGGTTTGCTATCCTGGTTGGATTCCGCACAACCGGGTTGGTTTGTACACAAGGATTGGGCGACTAGATCCTCCCCTAGCCGGACCTACAAGTGGTATCAGAGCCTTGGCTTTTCTCCTTGTTAAAACCGAGTGTTTTCGGGTGTTTTCCGGGTTTAAAAAGTTCATATTTTCTGAAAAATCTTGCTGTTTTTGCTTGGTGTTTTGTTAAAAACCTTGGTATTTTTCATGTTCTCATGTTAGTTGTTGGTTTTTGTTAAACATTTTAGCAAAATAGTGTGTTCGGAGAGTTTCGGTTCACCAAAATTCTTATTTTTCTGGGTGGTGTTCTTGAAGTCTTCATAGTGTTCTTCATAAGATTACACTCTTTGATCTTGAAAATTTGAATATTAAACTTGTTTGTGCATTGAAAAGGTAAACTGATTAAAATATTGGACATTACCTGTTTGGTGAAACCTGCATGTTCAGAAGATATGGTCTGAACATACTTTCTGCCGAAAGTTCTCACCAACCCATCAACTTTTCACCAACCTGTCACCCGTTGTCAACTGTGTCAGAACCGATCGAAAGATATCCTTCGAAGTCGAAAGATCATCTTTCGACCAAAGGAGGTTCGACAGATAGTCATCCTTCGAGCATCCTTCGAAGTGTGAGACTTATCTTTCGTTCCAAGGAATATTTTCGAAACATACATCTTTCGGTCTTCTGCTCATTTTCGAAAGACTAGGATCCTTCGATTGGGGAGTCTTTCGAAGTCATCTTTCGTGTTCATCTTTCGGTCTACATTTCATTTTCGAAAGATAAGGATCCTTCGTTGGAGAATCTTTCGAAAACATTGTTCGAAACTCAACAGTGATCTTTCGAACCCTGTTGATCTTTCGATCCTTAGTCTGTTTGTGTTTAACAGTTTGTGTTGTTCAAGTCTTTCGAACAGGTATCCTTCGGCTGATCAAAAATGAATCCAAGGTGGAATACTTTGGTAAATACAGATATGTATTTTGGTACTCCGTCATCTTCCGCACCGGTATCTTCACAAGCTAATGCAATTTATACCGGTCAATGGGCGTTCGTATCAAATCAAATTCCAAGTGTTCAAAGCATTCTCTTAAGCGAGAGCGAAACTGGAAGTTTGAATCGGCCTCCAAAGTTGATGCACTTATATGAATATCCAGGATGGATTGATAGATTTCATACATACGTTCTTGGTCAGAATACAGAGTTGTGGTTACGGTTCATCACAGATTTTGATCAAACAGTAGAGGTTGCTGCATCATCTGCTGCTACATTTGCAGATCTTACCGAAGATCAAAAGAAAATCTATGATTTGGAGAAGAAAGCATATGCCATTCTTACTCAGGCGTTGAGCAAAGATATTTATCATCAATTCGTCAGTTATAAGACAACTAAGAGGTTGTGGGATGCGTTGAAGACAAGAGGCGTGGGAAATGAAGCGACACGTCAATTAAGAAAAGAACTGCTGAAGAAAGAGTTTGATGGTTTTACTTGTATGGAAAATGAGTGGTTAGGTGATCTGACAAGTCGATTTAATCATTTGTTGACTGAATTGACAAATTTTGGGGTCGTTACAACTCCTGCAGAGATTGTGAAAAGGTTTGCAGATGCGTTGCCACCTCAATGGAACACCTTCTTGGAAATCATGAAGTACAATGGTACTTTAGCTACAACGAGCTTCAACGACTTTGTTCAAATCCTGGAAAACAAGAATCAGGAAGAAACTCTCAAGGCAAAAAGAGTTCCAGTGCCTCAAAATCCTGAAATGTATTTTGGAACTTCTAGCAGTTCTACAAAACCGTCTTCACATGCTCCAATTCAAACAGCCTTTGTGACTAGCACAGACATGTATGGCAATACTATCCAAGTTCCGGTGCCTCCAAAGACAGACATGTATGGAAATCTGCTGGAACCAGTTCCTCAACAGCAACAACAAAGCCAACGACCTCTCAGACCAACTGATATGTTCGGAAATCCGTTACCAGTTCGATCTCCCGCAACAACAGACATGTATGGGAATCCACTTCCTCCTCAATCTACCGTACCAACAGACATGTATGGGAACCCACTTCCTCAACAACAGCAAGCTTGTTATGGAAGCACATCATCTGCTGGTCAGCAATCTAAGCCAAATACAGTACGGCTCGACACCTCAAGCTTCTCTAAAGTTAGTGTGGAAGTAGCAAAGGAACACATGGAGCTGCTTAACACTTTGGTGAGCGCATACTGTGGGTTAGTGGAAGGTCAGATTGGCAACATTAATCTGATGCAAGAAGACTATCAGCAGATAGATAAAGAGGAGATGGAGATGATGGATATTAAGTGGGCCTTTGCAAGTGCTGTTAGGCGAGCAAAGGATTTCATGGAAAGAACAGGCCGAACCAGCTTGGAAAGCAAGAAAGACACCAAGTATGGGTTCGATAAACAGGCTGTTAAATGTTTCAATTGTGGGGAACGTGGTCATTTCAAGCGTGAATGTACAAGGCCATCTCAACATGGGAACCAGAATCCCTTCAGAGGTCAAGCGAGGAACAACGAGCGCACACTGGTGCCTGTCAACAACCAGGGTCAAGCAGGACCATCAAATGCCAACCAGGCACTTGTGGTTCAAGTAGATGAAGGTTGTGATTGGTCAATTCAGCTGAATAATGATGCTCCAGATGGAACAGCGTGTTTTGCTGAAATTGTCAAGGATCTTAAGCACGCCAGTGGTGGAGAATCTTCCACCAATGGTGTTGAATCTTCTGAAGATGAAGACAGCTCCGGGTACAGTGGAAGTTCAGATGAAGAGTCCTCCGCTTCAGGCGATGATCATGTGGATGACACATCAAGTGCGTCAGTCGATGCAAATATTGATGAGCTATTGGATGAAGCTGCAGCAGGAATTCAAAGAAGATCTATTTTGGTGGATCAAGCTGCTTATTCTTCGTCTTCTCTCCATTCAGCCTTTATGGCTAATGTCGACAGTTCATCAAGTCAGGTATGTGTCGATGAACCCACTTCTGTTAGCTGTGATAATTGTGATAGATTGCATGCTAGATGTGCTGATTTGGATGCAAACATGTCTGAGTTGCAAGGTAAACACGATGCTTTACAAGCTAGTTTGTTTGACTTGCAAGACAAACATGTTTCTGTGAATGATAGGTGGTGTGAATTGCAAAGCAAACACGAGGCTTTGCAAGAGAAATATGATGTGACTTTTATTCACAATCAGAAATTGACAGTTGATCTTTCAAAATGCACAGAAGCCAACATGTTTTATGAAAACCATGAAAAGGAATATAAATCAATGATTGAAACATTGAAGAAAGATAAAACAGAGTTAACTAAAATGGTTTCCAGAAAACAAACTGACATTAATTTGTATATAACTCGTCTTGAGGTAATGCAAAAAGAAATGGCTTGTGTTAAAACTGAAAGTGAGGCGATCCGACTCAAGTTAGACAGTTATTTGAGTTCTAGCTATGTGTTGGATCACATCATTGATGTTCAGAAAGAGAAACGGGATGTCACATGCATAGGTTATAAGAAATGTCCACCACCCGTGAGAAACAATTATGATGCCATGCCTGATGAGGAGTATAGGACTCACTTTGAGCCATCTGTTCCTTTGGACGTTGAGGAATTTGCTACAGGGCTCGGATACAAGAAAGAAGTATCGTCAGATTCAGATGTGTCAGCAGATACATTTGTAACTGCTGAACAGAATCAGGATCCTCCAGTTGTGATTGAGGATGCTGATTCCTCTGATGATGAGTCTGATGATACTGATTCAAAAAAGTCTGATGCAGTAATCAAAGAAGAGGACATACCTCTTGAGAATCATATTCTATGTGATCCTCCCACAAAACCTGCTAAGACTGTTCCAATCGAGTCCTCGTCTGCACAAGAGTCGGAGAGTGTGGATTTGCTGTACACTCTTGTTGGTGATGATAAAATCTATTCAGACAAAGATTTTCCTATTAAAAATGTTAATCAATCTTTAATAAGTAAAGTCTTTAAAAATTCAACAAATAAGTTTTTGGGAAAGACAGGACCACATGTTACAGTCACACAGTGTCCTCCTATCCCAAAGGCTGAAATTAGAAAACAATTTGGGAACAAGAAATTACCAACGGTTGAAAAACAGCAAAGTCATACCAAACCAAGAGGTAAGCCAACGACTCAGAGTCAAAAGAAGCCGAATCAGAAGAAGAAGAAGAATGTGAACTTTGTGAAATCGAAGGGAACAGACAAAATTGCAAAGTTTGAAAATCAATCTAATTTAGATTTTGTCCAAAAAGCAACTGTGATGAAAAGGAATGAACCAAGTAGTTCAAAACCTAGTACCTCGGGATCACAAAGTTCATCATCGGCAAGACGATCACATGATACTTCGGGGTTTGTTGAACGAAGATCATGTTTTGAATGTGGAACAATCGGGCATATCGTTCGAAATTGCCCGTATCTTCATAAACAAAAAGGCATAGTTGATGTTCCCCGTGACCACACTGACCGCAGGCGATCTGTTTCTGTAAAACAAGATCCCCGACTCATAAGAGAAAGGGAAAAGAAACAGAAACGCCAACAGGTGAAGAAAATTGAAAAAGCAATTAAAACCGATGTGGTTCACAAACCATCTGTTTCAGTTAAACCAGATAATTCAAAGTTTTCAAAAACTTCAAACAATCAAACTGGTAAAACTCAACAGACCTGGAAACCAAAAACGGTTACTGAATCAGGGGGGCCATCACAATTTCCGAATCATCAAAAGGTGGAAGTTATTGTTGTTGATAAAAATGGAAGACCCAAGACCACAATGGCTTGGGTCCCCATCTCCAACTAATTATGTGAGTTCATGTGCAGGGTGTTCCAGGAGGAACTATCAGTAGTCATTGGATTGTTGATAGTGGGGCATCCAGGCACATGACAGGCGACATGAAGCTTCTCTACGACGTTAAATCTATTAGAGGAGGTTATGTTGCTTTTGCTGGAGATAAGGGTGGATATATTACGGGTGAAGGAATGATTTCCAACGGGGTTGTTAGCTTTGATAAGATAAACTTTGTACAACAACTCGATCACAATCTTCTTAGTGTTTCTCAAATTTGTGATAAGCAGTTCTCAGTACACTTTGATGCTAATGGATGTTATGTGCTGAAACCCGGCTTCAAAATTCCAAAAGAATGGATTCTCTTGTCGGCTCCAAGGATAAATGATTTGTATGTCCTTGATATGAGCCAAGCTATCACAACGTCTGCACAAGCAACTTGTTTCGTTTCCAAAGCCACAGAAAAAGACACAATCTCTTGGCACAGGCGAATGGGTCACATTCACTTACGCAAAATGAATCATTTGGTGTCAAATGAATTGGTGAATGGTGTTCCTCTTAAAAATTTCCATCTTCAAGACGTCTGTGTTTCGTGCCAGAAAGGAAAACAAACGAAGAAACGACACCCTACAAAGAAAGTCAACACGGTGGCTGTTCCTCTTGAACGTTTGCACATGGATTTGTTCGGTCCTGTCAAGCACAAAAGCATTAGGAATGATCAATATTGCCTCGTGATAACTGATGATTATTCAAGATTTTCTTGGGTGGCGTTCATGGCACATAAGAGTGAAACCTTCGGTATTATCAAAAACTTGATCATTCAGATTGAGAATCTCTATAATTTGAAGGTTAGGCGGATACGTAGCGACAATGGTACTGAATTCAAAAATCATGCCATGGCGGAGTTTTGCACTTCAAAAGGTATTCTTCACGAATTTAGTGCAGCCTACACTCCTCAGCAGAATGGCGTCGCTGAACGTAAGAACCGCACATTGATCGAGACTGCTAGGACAATGTTAGTAGAGTCACAATTGCCGATTCCTTTTTGGACTGAAGCTGTGTCCTCTGCATGCTACACGTTGAACCGAGTCCTTACAGTCAAAAGGCACAACAAGACCTGCTTTGAGCTTATCAACAAACGGAAACCAGACTTGTCATATCTCGAACCGTTTGGAGCTCCTTGCACAATAATCGATCCTAATGGAAAGTTTGGGGCAAAAGCAATTGAGGGATACTTTCTTGGGTATTCCACCCCTAACTTAAGAGTATGGAATCTAGAGACTAAAAGGGTCGAGGAATGGTCTGAAGTCAGAGTACAAAGGCACACTTTGCCAGTCAGAAATCCTGGTCAGCCTTGGATGTTTGAGTACGATGACTTTTTCAATTCGATCAATGTTGAAGCAGTTGAAGAAAATGCTGCAGCAAGGATGTTTTTCGAGAGTGATAATGCAACAGATTCACCGATGGTTCGTCCCATTATTGTCAATCAAGAACCATCTTCGGTGAACAATAATGCTCTCGACAATGAGGATTTTCATGATGCTTCCGAATTGAACGAATCTTCAGAGGATGATGAATTTCTAGATGCAGATCAGGAAGCTCCAACAGCAGCAGTACATGGTATTTCAGAAGGTACACCTCCAGTGGATGTCCCTAGAACAGCTGAAACTTCTGCATCATCCTCTTCGTCAATTCCGGGCCTTGAATTGATTGTTGATCTGAATCTCAACAATCTGGGTACAAACATTCCAGTTCAAGATAATCCAGAAACAAGGATTCACAATACCCATCCTCAACAAAACATCATCGGAAATGTACAAAGTGGCGTTCAAACAAGAAACATGTTGCGAAACAACAACAATGCAGGCTTGTATGCAACTATCCGAGAATCTGGTCAACAGAATGATTGGTCTTTCGCGTGTTACGTATCACAGGAAGAGCCAAGAACTTGGAAAGATGCTTTGAAAGATAGCTCATGGGTTGAAGCGATGCAGGAAGAACTGCAACAATTCCAGAAGCTTGGTGTCTGGAAACTCGTAGAGAAACCTGCTGGTTACAAGAAGATTGGTACCCGTTGGGTGTTTAAATGCAAAAAGGATGACCGTGGGGTTGTTATTCGGAACAAAGCAAGGCTAGTCGTTCAAGGTTTTCGTCAGATAGAAGGGATCGACTACAACGAAGTGTATGCACCTGTTGCACGTCTAGAAGCAATTCGGATTTTTCTGGCTTATGCCTCATTCAAAGGTTTCAAGGTATACCAGATGGACGTGAAAAGTGCATTCTTACATGGTGTGGTAGAAGAAGAGGTGTACGTCGAACAGCCTCCAGGTTTTGAAGATCCTATCCATCCCGATCGGGTTTGGTTGCTCAACAAAGCTCTCTATGGTCTTCATCAAGCACCGCGAGCTTGGTACGCAACCTTATCTAATTATTTGCTGGAGAATGGATTTCGCAGAGGTCTTATCGACTGTACTCTTTTCATCAAAGAACAAGATGGAGATCTTCTACTGGTACAGGTATACGTTGATGATATTATTTTTGGTTCTACTAATGATGTTTTGTGTAGGGATTTCGAGCGTGTAATGCAGGATAAATTCGAGATGAGTGCTATGGGGGAAATGACTTTCTTTTTGGGCCTACAAGTACAACAAACCGAGTCTGGGATATTCATCCATCAGACTAAATATGTTGGTGACATCTTGAGCCGGTTCCAGATGTCAGATGCAACGCCCATTGGTACCCCATTGCCGCAAAATCACGGAATTACTCCAGACTTGAAGGGTGAAGCTACGAGCCCTTCATACTACCGCGCGATGATCGGATCTCTTATGTACCTCACAGCATCAAGACCAGATATAATGTACCCAACGTGCCTGCTTGCCAGATATCAAGTCAACCCGAAGGCCTCACATCTTGCAGCTGTAAAAAGGATTTTTCGTTATTTGAAGGGTTGCCCTGACACCGGTCTATGGTACCCTAGGGATAATAATTTTGACTTGATCGCATTCAGTGATTCTGATTTTGGCGGATGCAAAATCGACGGCAAATCCACAACGGCTGGATGTCAGTTTTTGGGAAATCGCCTAGTCACATGGCAGTGCAAGAAGCAGACGTGCGTCGCTACATCAACATGCGAAGCTGAATACATTGCCGCCTCAAGTTGTTGCTCCCAAGTCCTATGGATCCAACAACAAATGCGTGACTACGGTTTTGAATTCCTAACTACTCCTATTTACGTTGATAATTCTGCTGCCTTACAGATCACTAAAAATCCTGTGCAGCATTCAAAGACTAAGCACATCGAAATTAAGTATCACTTCATACGTGATTGCTTTGAGAAAAGGCTAATCGATGTTGCTTACGTCCACACCGATGACCAACGTGCCGACCTTTTTACCAAAGCATTTGACAAATCAAGATTTGACTTTTTGTTACTGGTAAACGGCATTAAGGTCAAGCAAGAGTAAAACCAACATCGGAAAATCATTTTTGTAAATACCTTTGTGTTTTAAATTTGTCTTAGTTTATTGATTTTAGGGGGAGTAAATCCAAAAATTGAAAATCCAAAAACATTGAAAAATTTCAAAAACACAAAAACAATAGAAAATCAAAAATGAGTTTCCTGGCGAGCAAAAGAGAAAATGATAGTACATCAGTGGTCTGTCTAAACCTCTTTAAACCTAAAATGAAAAACGATAAGCAGCTCTATATAAGATGTATCGGTAGGCTCACAATCATTTTAAAGTGTGCAGGGTGATATAAACTTAAATCGACTGAAGACTGGGTGGGAACCATTCATAGGCATATGGTCTTAGTACCGAAATTTCGTTTGAGAGATTGCCGAGGTTCTGAGATATTCGGTCTTTATGCTGCTTATCATCTGGGTATCATGGTTGTATCTTTTACTGAAAAATAACGGGGACGCAAGTCTAGATCTTCCATGATACTATACATACGTGTACATATTGCATACGACCTCAATAAGTGATCAACAATCACATGTCCAAACAAATAAGTGATAAAATATCACAAATTCTTTCCGGGAGTCAAGTTCGTCTCTCTGCTGTACGAAAGTACTGACCTGTTCACGGACTTGCTCCTGTGCCCTCATGCATCGAAAATCAAGTTCCTCATAAATAAGTGATTTTATCACATAGGGCTTGTTTTCAAATCAAAATAAGTGAGAATCTCACATCATATACGGTCAAACAGATGATAATCGGTATACTCACCGGTAAGATGAACCCTCGTGCATACCTTGATACGGGAATGTGTCGTGATGTGGATGAACACCGGTCGGCAAGTATAAATCATACCTTAACGTATCCCCTCGCCATGATTACATCTGATAAGTTGAGCTTATGTGGACAACAATACCGATAATTGTTATAGGATGCTTATCTTAATGTTAACTAATTGAACAAAGAGAGTGTTTTGACATGACCGTACACTGATATGATTCTCTTACCCTCGAAACTCGCAAAAAGAATGTCTGTAAATATTTATTTACTGCTTTCAGTCTTTACATTTGAAATATTCAAAAATACCAAAAAGATTTTAGGTGTGTTTTTAATATAAAATTTATAAAAGCCAAAAATATTTTATTTCTATCTTATTTTCGATCGTACGATGTTGGAACTCGAGTCTTCGTTACCTGAAACCTGAACGAAAACCGAAATCGACTGAATCTTCATAAACGGTCGAAATTTGCAAGTGTTGAAAGTTAAAATTGAAATTGATAAAATACTTTAAACTTTCAAACTGTCGGACGGTGTTTGTTTAAACAATGGTCACATGTGTGTCGTTTGTTTATGATATTCCAAGCGGTTGTTCTCATTACGCGTTTAGATTTCTTGCATGTGCAGATTCTAAAGGCAAGGAGAACATGGTCGATGACAAGCTTCGGAATGAAGACACGACTTGAAGGCACTCAAATGATGAAGATGATCGAGTTGCCGCTGACCATCATCAACACCACAAGGATCTCACTTCATAAAGATCAAGACTTTCACGAGCATAACTCAAGGGGGAGCTTATGTTAAGGGGGAGTTTGTCAACACACTTCCTACATGAAACGGGGAGTTTGTTGATACACTTTCTGCTTTCAAGACGTGAAGACTTTGAAGATCCTCCGACATTGAAGACTTGAAGAGAAGTCAAAGACTTGAGGACACGAAAGACTTACAAGAATGAAGATCAAGACAAAGCTACAGCCAAGGGGGAGTTTGTTGGTGCACTTGTGTTTGTACTTTGTCTGTATACCAAACGATGTCTTATTAGTCTTGTAAGTTTGACCAAGTCAACCATCCTCCTGGTTTGACTTGGCCAAACAGTCAACATTATGTTTGTAAGATGCTGGGTCGAAGGATGTGTCATCGAAGGATTGCCTATATCCTTCGATGATGAGCTCGAAAGATGGACCTTCGATGGATGGACCACGAAAGATCACATCTTTCGTGGTACATGTGGATCCTTCGAGCTGTTTCTGGTCGATAGATGATCCTTCGATCATCTTATCTGATCCTTCGACCAGATCTGCTGTTTTGGGTATAAATACCCGTGTGTTGTGTTCATTTCGATAGACTTCGACAGTTGGACAGATAAGGAAAACAGAGAACACACACACACTGTTAGGAGAGTTTATAGAATACATCTGTAAACCTTGTGCTTGTAACTGGACCATTCATACGTATTAATACAGAGGTGTTAATCGGTGAAGCTTGCGTGTTGTGTTATTTACGTGTTCTATCTCGGTTTGCTATCCCGGTTGGATTCCGCACAACCGGGTTGGTTTGTACACAAGGATTGGGCGACTAGATCCTCCCCTAGCCGGACCTACAATTATACTTACACAGGTAAATACTTTTAACTTATTTTCCCTATACGGGCTTGGGGTACGGTATTTAAAACACCGCTTGGTCCGGCATTGAATTCTTTAATCAAATAGAGGTTAAATTTATTGATATGCTATGTTTTGAATGTGTTTTGTTTGCTTAAAGCCTTTGGGGGGTTAATGACCATGTCCCGGATATCCTTGGCATCATCTTACGAGATGGCCACGACCTGAGCACGGGGTGTAGGCGTACACCTTTCAGTGCATAACTCAATATTGTGGTGTGTCTATTAATCTTTAACCCGGTCTACGGATCGGGCTACTGAACGCATAAGTAACATGTAAATCCCTTACAAGATTATCTTCACATAATTATCCCAAGTTATAAAATGTTTTGTGCCACGTGCATTCAAATCAATTTTCAACCCTTTTCAAAATGAGTCAGTTAAATTGTATTTACCAGTGTAAACTGATGTATTTTTCCAAAAGGTTAAGTGTAGGTACTACTCGTACTAGGCTGGTTGTCTTCTAAGCGTCCACAATAAGTCTCGCAAGCTTGGATGTCAATAAAGCTGTTGAACAATATCTTCTTTTATTTTGATCCGCCTGTGGATCCGTTTCAACTATTCGTGATATTTAATATTACACTTTATTAAAGTTGAAATGAATCTATCTTTGCTTCCGCTGTGCATTTATATATTGTGTTGTTTGTCTATGATGATACCAACTACATCACTATACTCCCCACCAGGCCCACCGGTGACACGTGGAAAATAGGGGTGTGACAAGTTCAGATTGGTGGGGTATTCCATCCAATACGGAGACCAAGTATAGAAGCACGGGTTTATCGCCATCATGGGCCGAATCTCCCGCACCCGCATCTTCGTCTATTCCATCACAAGCGAATCAAATTTCGACAAGTCAATGGGCGTTCGTTTCAAATCTAACTGAAAGTATTCAAAGTATACTTTTAAGCGAAAGTGAAACCGAAAGCATCAATCGTCCACCGAAGCTAATGCACATGAATGAATATCCTGGATGGGAAGAAAGATTCCATACATATGTCCTTGGGCAAAACACGGAATTATGGTTATGTTTTACTACAGATTTCGATCAAGCACTTGATGTTGCCGCTTCAACTGCCGTGACATTTGCAGATCTTACGGCAGATGAGAAAAAGGCATATGATTTAGAAAAGAAAGCATATTCTATTCTAACTCAAGCGTTGAGCAAGGATATGTATCATCAGTTTGTCAGCTTCAAGACGTCAAAGCGGTTATGGGATGCATTGAAGATGAGAGGTCTAGGAAATGAAGCGTCACACAAATTGCGACATGGTCTACTCAAGAAGGAGTTTGATGGCTTCACATGTTTGGAAAAGGAATCTTTGGGAGATTTGAAAAGTCGGTTCTATCACTTGTTGACTGAATTGAATAGTTATGGAGTAGTAGTGACTCCGGAAGAAGTAGTCATCAAGTTTGCCGACGCATTACCAGTTCAATGGAATGGTTTCTTGGAAATATTGAAATACAATGGCACTTTGGCTACGACAAACATCAATGATTTCGTTCAGCTCTTGGAGAACAAAGATCAAGAAGAAATCAGGAAGGCCAAAAGGATTCCAGTGCAACAGAATCCTGATATGTATTATGGAAACTGTGGAAGTTCTAGCACTAATGCAAGACCTGCTCCACATGCTCAACTTCAAACGGCCTTTGTATCAAGAGATATGTACGGAAATCCACTACCAGTTTCCTTAACTCAAACGGCTTTTGTCTCAAGCACTGACATGTACGGAAATCCACAACCAGAAGTCTCAAAGCAAAGCTATCAATCTACCGGAGCAAGAGATATGTACGAAAATCCATTACCAGTTCCACAACAAGCTTGTTATGGAAGCACCTCATCTGCTGGTCAGCCATCTAATCCAAATACAGTTTGGCTCGACACTTCAAATTTCTCGAAAGTAAGTGTTGAAGTAGCTAAGGATCACATGGAGCTATTAAACACATTGGTGAGTGCGTATTGTGGGTTAATAGCAGGTCAGATTGGAAACATCAATCTGACACAAGAAAATTATCAGCAGATTGATAAGGAGGAAATGGATATGATGGATATCAAAGGGGCTTTCGCTAGTGCTGTTAGGCGAGCTAAGGACTTCATGGAAAAGACTGGTAGAACCAGCTTGGAAAGCAAGAAAGACACCAAGTATGGGTTCGATAAGCAATCAGTCAAGTGCTTCAATTATGGTGAAAGAGGTCACTTCAAGAGAGAATATACAAAGCCAGCTCAACATGGGAACCAGAATCCGTTCAGGAATCAAGGCAATCAAGGCAACCAGCAGAATCAAAATCAAAACAGGAATAAGAGCATACGTTGATGCCTGTGAACAATCCAAATCAAGCAGGAATCAAATGCCAACCAGGCTCTTGTGGTACAAGTCGATGAAGGTTGCGACTGGTCGATTCAGTTGGGAAGCGATGTTCGGGATGGAACAGCTTGTTTTGCTGAGGTTGTCAAGGATCTGAAACACACCAGTGGTGGAGAATCATCTGAAGATGAAGACAGTTCTGGTTACAGTAGAAGCTCAGATGAAGAATCCTCAACTTCAGGCGATGATCATTTGGATGAAACGTCAAGTGTGATAGTCGATGCAGATGTTGATGAATTGTTGGGAGAAGCTGCAGCAGGGAATCATAGAAGATCAATCTTGGTGGATGAAGCTGCTTATTATTCTTCTTCTTCTTCTAATCATTCAGCCTTTATGGCTAATGTGGGCGGTTCATCAAACCAGGTATGTGTCGATGATCCAACTTATGATAAATGTGATAAATGTGTTAGTTTAGGTGATAAATTATTGGACTTGCAAAGAAAATATGATGCTTTGCAAAGCAAGTATGATGTGACATATATCCACAATAAAAAGTTGATAGTGGATCTTTCGAAATGCAAAGAGGCTAACATGTTTTGTGAAAACCATGAAAAAGAGTTTAAAACGGTGATTGAGAATTTAAGAGAAGATAAAACCGAGCTAACAAAAATGGTTTCAAGAAAACAAACTGACATAAACTGTTCTATCAATCGTCTCGAGGTCATGCAAAAAGAGTTAGCCTGTGTAAAGTGTGAAAGTGAGGCGATCCGGCTTAAGTTAGATAGTTACTCAAATTCTAGGTATGCCCTGGATCACATCATTGACATACAAAAAGAGAAAAAGGATGTCACGTGAATTGGATATAAGAAGTGTCCACCACCTGTTAGATAAAATTATGACGCAATGCCTGATGAGGAGAATAGAACTTATTTTGAGCAATCAGTTCCTTTAGACATTAAGGAATTTGCAACCGGACTTGGATACAAAATGGAAGTATCATCAGATTCAAATGTTTCAACAGTTACAAGTGTGTCAACTGCTGAACAAAATCAGGATCCTCCAGTCATTGTTGAGGATGCTGATTCTTCAGATGATGAATCCGATGATACTGACTCAGCACAGTCTGATGCAGTAATCAAAGATGAGGACATCCCTCTCGAGAATCATATTTTATGTGATCCTCCCGCAAAACCTGCTATGACTGTTCTGGTCGAGTCCACGTCTGCAAAAGGGTCAGAGAGTGTGAATTTGCTGTACACTCTTGTTGGTGATGATAAAATCTATTCCAACAAAGATTTTCCGATTAAAAATGTAAATCAATCTTTAATCAGTAAAGTTTTTGAAGATTCGACAAGTAGGTTTTTGGGAAAGTCGGGTTCACAAATTGTGGTAACATAATGTCCTCCGATTCCAAATGCCGAAATTCGAAAACAATATGGCAATCAGAAATTACCAACAGTGAAAAAGCAGCAAAATCATACCAAACCAAAAGGTAAATCAACGACTCAAGGTCGAAAGGAACCGAACCAAAAGAAGAACAAAAAGGTGAACTTTGTGAAATAAAAGGGAACGGATAAATTGGAAACTTTTGCAAATAAATCCAACTTAGATCATATCAATTAAGTTAAAATTTTGAAAAGAAATGAAAAAAACAGTTCAAAACCGAGTACCTCGGGATCACAAAGTTCATCAACAAGACAGTCACATGATACTTCGGGGTTTGTTGAACGAAGATCAAGTTTTGAGTGTGGTGAAATTGGTCACATTATTTGAAATTGTCCGTATCTTCATAAGTTAAAGGCTAAAGTTGATGGTCCCCATGAACAAAATTACCGAAAGCGATCTGTTTCTTCAAAACAAGATCCCCGCCTTGTAAGAGAAAGGGAAAAGAAACAGAAACGCCAACAAGTCAAGGAAATTGAGAAGGCAATTAAAACCGACGTGGTTCACAAACAACCTGTTTCAATTAAACCAGAAATTTCTAGAACTTCTAATAATCACGAAGTTAAGATTTCAAAAATTCAAACTGGTAAAACACAACAGACTTGGAAACCAAAAACGGTTACTAATTCAGGGGAGCATCACAATTTCCAAACCATCGAAAAATTGAAGTAACTTTTGTCGATGAAAATGGAAGACCCAAGACCACAATGGCTTGGGTCCCCATCTCCAACTAATCATGTAAGTTCATGTGCAGGATGTTCCAGGAGGAACTCTCAGCAGTCATTGGATTGTTGATAGTGGGGCATCCAGGCACATGACAGGCGACATGAAGCTTCTCTACGACGTTAAATCTATTAGAGGAGGTTATGTTGCTTTTGCTGGAGATAAAGGCAGATATATTACGGGTGAAGGAATGGTATCCAACGGGGTTGTAAGCTTTGATAAGATCAACTTTGTGCAACAACTTGATCACAATCTTCTCAGCGTTTCACAAATCTGTAATAAGAAGTTTTCAGTACACTTTGATGCAAATGGATGTTATGTGCTGAAACCCGGATTCAAGATCCCCAAAGACTGGATTCTCTTATCTGCTCCAATAATTAATGATTTGTATGTCCTTGATATGAGCCAAGCAATTACAACGTCTGCTTAAGCTACTTGTTTCGTTTCCAAAGCCACAGAAAAGGAATCAATCTCTTGGCACTGGCGGATGGGACACATTCATTTAAGAAAAATGAATCATTTGGTGTCAAATGAATTAGTGACTGGTGTTCCTCTTAAAAATTTCCATCTTTAAGACGTCTGTGTTTCATGCCAGAAAGGAAAGCAAAGAAAGAAGTCATACCCTACGAAGAAGATCAACACCGTGGCCGTTCCGCTTGAACGTTTGCACATGGATTTGTTCGGTCCTGTCAAGCATAAAAGCATCAGGAATGATCAGTACTGCCTCGTGGTAACTGATGATTATTCAAGATTTTCTTGGGTGGCGTTCATGGTACACAAGAGTGAAACTTTCGAAATTATCAAAAACTTGATCACAGCTATTGAGAATTTGTATACTTTGAAAGTTAGACATATACGCAACGACAATGGAACCGAGTTTAAGAATCATGCCATGGAGGAGTTCTGTAGATCCAAAGGTATTCTCCACGAATTCAGTGCAAGTTACACTCCTCAACAGAATGGCGTCGCTGAGCGTAAGAACCGTACATTGATCGAAACTGCTAGGACCATGTTGGTAGAGTCCCAGTTGCCCATTCCATTCTGGAGTGAAGCTGTGGCTTCTGCATGTTATACAATGAATCAAGTCCTTACAGTAAAAAGACACAACAAGACCTGTTTTGAGCTTCTTCACAAACGGAAACCAGATTTACAATATCTTAAACCGTTTGGAGCTCCTTGCACAATGATCGATCCGAATGGAAAGTTTAGGGCAAAAGCAATTGAGGGATACTTTCTTGGGTATGCCACCCCGAACTTTAGAGTCTGGAATCTAGAGACAAAAAGGGTCGAGGAATGGTCTGAAGTCTGAGTACAAAGGCACACATTGCCAGTCAAATGTCCTGGTCAACCTTGGATGTTCGAGTACGATGACTTTTTCAATTCGATCAATATTCAAGAAGTCGAAGAAAATGTTGCGGAAAAGATGTTTTTCGAGAGTGACAACACAACAGATTCACCGTTGGTTCATCCAATTATTGTCAACAATCCAGAACCATCTTCAGTGAACAATAATACTCTCGACAATGAGGATTTTCATGATGCTACCGAACTGAACGAATCTTCAGAGGATGATGAATTTCTCTATTCATACCAAGAAGCTGTTCATGGTACTTCAGAGGCTACACCTCAAGTGGACGCCCCCAAAACAGCTGAAGCTACTGCATCATCCTCTTCACCAGTTCAGGGTATTGAATTGGTTGTTAATCTTAATCTTAACAATCTGGGTACAAACATTCCTATTCCGGAAAATCCAGAAAAAGAATTCACAATACCCATCCTCAACAAAACATCATCTGTAATGTACAAAGTGGCGTACAAACAAGAAACATGTTGTGAAACAACAACAATGTGGGCTTGTATGCGGCTATTCGGGAATATAGTCAACAAAACGATTGGTCCTTCGCGTGTTATGTATCACAAGAATAACCAAAATCTTGGAAAGAAGCTTTGAAAGATAATTCTTGGGTTGAAGCCATGCAGGAAGAACTGCAGCAATTCCAGAAGCTATGTGTCTGGAAACTCGTTGATAAACCTGAAGATTATAAGAAGATTGGTACCCGTTGGGTTTATAAGTGCAAAAAGGATGACCGTGGAGTAGTCATTCGAAACAAATCAAGATTAGTCGTTCAAGGTTTTCATCAGATTGAAGGGATCAACTACAATGAAGTTTATGCACCGGTTGCACGTCTGGAAGCAATTCGGATCTTTATAGTCTATGCGTCCTTCAAAGGATTCAAGGTATGCTAGATGGACGTGAAAAGTTCATTCTTACATGGTGTGGTTGAAGAAGAGGTGTACGTCGAACAGCCTCCAGGTTTTGAAGATCCTATTCACCCTGATCGGGTTTGGTTGCTCAAAAAGCTCTCTATGGTCTACATCAAGCACCACGAGCTTGGTACACAAACTTATCTAATTATCTGCTGGAGAATGGATTTCGCAGAGGTCTTATCGACTGCACTCTTTTCATCAAATAACAGAATGGAGATCTTCTATTGGTACATGTATACGTAGATAATATTATTTTTGGTTCTACTAACGATGTTTTGTGTAGGAATTTCGAGCGTGTTATGCAGGAGAAATTTGAAATGAGCGCTATGGGGGAAATGAATTTCTTTTTGGGCCTACAAGTTCAACAAACAGAGTCTGGGATATTCATCCATCAGACTAAATATGTTGGTGACATCTTGAGCCGGTTCCAGATGTCTGATGCAACGCCCATTGGTACCCCACTACAGCAAAATCATGGAATTCATCCTGACTTGAAGGGGTGAAGTTGTTAGCTCCTCATACTACCGCACAATGATCGGATCTCTTATGTACCTCACAACATCAAGACCAGATATAATGTACCCAATGTGCCTGCTTTCCAGATATCAAGTCAACCCGAAGGCCTCACATCTTACAGCTGTGAAAAGGATTTTTCGCTATTTGAAGGGATGCCCGGACACCGGTCTATGGTACCCTAGGGATGATAGCTTTGACTTGATCACTTTCAGTGATTCTGATTTTGGCGGATGCAAAATCGACGGGAAATCCACAACGGCTGTATGTCAGTTTTTAGGAAATCGCTTAGTCACATGGTAGTGCAAGAAGCAGACTTGTGTCGCTACATCAACATGCGAAGCTGAATACATTGCTGCCTCAAGTTGTTACTCCCAAGTCCTGTGGATCCAACAACAAATGCGCGACTACGGTTTTGAATTCTTAACTACTCCTATTTTCGTTGATAATTCTGCTGCCTTACAGATCACTAGAAATCCTGTGCAGCATTCAAAGACCAAACACATCGAAATTAAGTATCACTTTATACGTGATTGCTTTGATAAAAGGCTTATCGATGTTGTTAAGGTCCACACCGATGACCAACGTGCCTACCTTTTTACCAAAGCATTTGACAAATCATGATTTGACTTTTTATTATTGGTAAACGACATTAAGGTCAAGCAAGAGTAAAACCGACATCGGAAAATCGTTTTTGTAAATTCTTTGTGTTTTTAATTTATCATAGTTTTTACATTTTAGGAGGAGTAAATCCAAATTTGAAAAATTCAAAAACATCGAAAAATTTCAAAAACACAAAAACAATAGAAAAACAAAAATGAGTTTCCTGGCGAGAAAAAGAGAAAATGATAGTACATCAGTGGTCTGTTGAAACCTCTTTAAACTTAAAATGAAAAATGATAAGCAGCTCTATATAAGACGTATCGGTGGGCTCACAATCATTTTAAAGTATGCAGGGTGATATAAACCTAAATCGACTGAAGACTGTGTGGGAACCGCTCATTGGCATATGGTCTTGGTACCGAAATTTCGTTTGATAGATTGCCGAGGTTCTGAGATATGTGGTCTTTATGCTGTTTATCATCTGGGTATCATGGTTGTTTCTTTTACCGAAATATAACGGAGACGAAGTCTAGATCTTCCATGTTACCATACATACGTGTACATACTGCATACGACCTCAATAAGTGGTCAACAATCACACGTCCAATCAAAGTAAGTGATAATATATCACATTTATCTGGGATTCAAGTTCGTCTCTTTGTTGTACGTTAGTACTGACCTGTTCACGGACTTGCTCCTGTGCCCTCATGCATCTGAAAATCAAGTTCCTCATCAATAAGTGACTCTATCACATAGGGCTTGTTTTCAATTCAAAATAAGTGAGTATCTCACATCTTTTTATACGTCAAAACATATGATAAATGGTATACTCACCAGTAAGATGAACCCTCGTGCATACCTTGATACGAGAATATGTCGTGTGTGGATGAACACCAGTCGTTAAGTATAAATCATACACTAATCGTATCCCCTTGCGATGATTACATCTGATAAGTTGAGCTTATGTGGATAACAATACCGATAATCGTTATAGGATGCTTATCTAAATGTTAACTAATTGAATAACAAGAGCGTTTTAGCATGACCGTACACTGATATGATTCTCTTACCCTCGAAACTTGCAAAAAGAATGTCTGTAAATATTTATTTACTGCTTTCAGTTTCTGCATCTCTGTATATATTTATTTACTGCTCTCAGTCTTTACATTTGAAATATTCAAAATTCCAAAAAGATTTTAGGTGTGTTTTAATATAAACGTTATAAAAGCCAAAAAGATTTTATTTCTAATTTCTTTTGATTACCCGATGTTGGAACTCGAGTCTTCGACACCTGAAATCTGATCGAAACCAAATCGACTAAATCTTTCTAAACGGTCTAAATTTACAAGTTTTGAAAGTTAAAAACCCAAATTAAACAATTTATTAAATTTTCAAACTGTCGGACGGTAGTTGAAAACATGGTCACATGTGTGTCGTTTGTTTATGTTAACTATATTCCAAGCGTTTGTTCTCATTACGCGTTTAGCTTTCTTGTATGTGCAGATGCTACATTCAAACCAACTAAAGGCGAACAGAACGTGTTAGAAGACTAGCTTCGGAATGAAGACACGACATGAATGCACTCAAATGATCTAGATGATCGAGTTGCCGCTGACCTCTCATCAATACCACAAGGATCTAAAGCATTGAAGATCAAAAGATTCACGAGCATAACTCAAGGGAGAGTTTATTTTAAGGGAGAGTTTGTTAACACACTTCCTAAATGAAAGAGGGAGTTTGTTGATACACTTTCTACTTACGTCAAGTGAAGACATCTCAAGATCCTCCGACATAAAAGACAATGTGAAGAACGAACCCTCACGAGCAGCGTCCAAGGGGGAGTTTGTTGATACATATTATATGGACGCGGCCCGTTCGGTTCGACATCGCTATGAGTTGAAGACCAAGGCTTGATTTCCTCCATCAAGTCTCGGTAATAGTTGCTGATCTACATGTTGCAGATATATCAGTTGCTGCTGTTTATTATCTGAAATTGTCCATGTTTCATGTCTAACGAAGAACTGAGTTACATGACGAAAAACCTCCTAGACATCATCTTGACGAAAAATTGCCCTCATGTATGACGAAAAACCTCTAATGAAAGACATTTTTCGTCATGATGTGATATTGACGAAAGACCTGCAGTATTTCGTTATCTTTGGTCCTAAATGGTGAGTCTTTCGTCGGCTCCATGATGTTTCGTCGCTGCAGGTCCTTCATCGACCTGCAGCTTATATATATGCACAACAGACTAAAGAAGGACAGAGAACACAGACACGAGAGAACTTTGAGAGAGAACCAGTGAGTTTGTGAGAGTATAATTTTCTATAATCTTTGTAAACAAACTTTCTGGTGTTAATTCAGTTGATATTCAAACGTTGAATCTTTGTTGTGTTTTGTGTCTCGATCTCGGTTTGCTTTCCCGGTTGGATTCCGCACAACCGGATTTGTTCGTATACAAGGATTAGGCGACTAGATCCTCCGCTAGTGGACCTACATGACACATAGTCTCTTCCATTAAAACACACCCTATCTGTTGCTCCCTACGTATATCCTGAAACCAAGCCTTCTTCGCTTAGACCCCCAACCCACGGATGTTTAAAGTTAAAAAATTCATAAAGGAACCGATTGAAAGCCTTCACGATGAATCAAATCCATTACCTGCTTCTTGAATTCCCCAATGTTCTCGACACCAAGTCTCTGAACCAGTTCAATCATCTTTACAACCTTTTCAGTATGCCGAAACTGTTGTTCATCTTCCGCATCAGTATTAGCAGCCTCAGTATGAAGCTTCTTGTTCAGGTCTGGTGTTAAATATTCTTCTACATCTCTATTTTCCTCAGCCAACAAAACAGTCTCCTCCTCAATTGGCCTACTTGAATCATCATTAATACCCAATAAGGGATTTAACCCAAATGGGTCATCACTTCTTGGTCTTTTCTTAGGCCTACATTTGTCTTGTGGTGAAACAGATTAGGCCCTTATTCTCCTATCCACCTTTTTGTATTTCTTAAGGCCCACCTTATCACCATTAGTAATGTGCCCAAAAGAATAACAAAAGAAATTGTCCCTTTTAATATGCAAATTCGAATCCTTGCCATCCAAAGACGTCTGATTATTAGTGCCAGATTTGACACCATTATGACTTTCCATATTACTACTGTTTACCAAATTTACGTTACCGGAATCAGCCATGCCATCAACCTTCGAATCTTCACTGGGATCTCCTTTGCCATTGCCTACCTGTTCATCGACCATGTTAACATTGATGCCGTCGTTCATTTAAAGTTCCTCATCTACAATCTCCTCCTCCAAACAATCCGGTAACCATTCCCTTTGTTCCTCTTCGACCCACACCCGAATTGTCTTGTCTTGCCATTTAAGCGACATTGAACGAATGATCCTACTACCTTCCCCGGATAGAATGCCAACGCATATATACGAAAGATCATCGTCTTCCTCAGTTAATTGTGCCGGTTGAACAACTGCACCTATCCTCCCACCAATAGCATTGAACACGGGATTAATAGCAAGATTTAATGGTACACCAAAATTTTTAATCCATGCGATCCTTTCATAAGCAAGCATTTGACCTTTCCATACATCGATTCTCAAGAACCAATCCTTCCAAATCCCACTATTACTAGCAAAATTCTCAGCCGCTTCCGCACAATAAAAAACAAGCATAACTGAAATACCACCAATATACTTAATCATGACGTCTTTGTATCCCTTCTCCCTTAGCCACTTCCTCAATGTCACAAGCTTTTGAAAGTCCAACACCCTGCCAACAACTCCTTTACCATGCCATTGAACAAATGCATCAATATTAGGTGCTAATATAATCGTATCTACTTCTTTGACCAGAATATTCTTCGCAAGAGTATCTCGATACGACGACCCGACACCATGTTCCGTACGTTCCTGGTTCACTGTCTTCTTGACTTCGTGTTCTTTCCCCACATGTTCAACCGGTATTTCCTTTCTGTTATCAGTTTGTTTTTTGTTTTTGTTGACGAAACCTGCGTATTCCCCATCCACAAACTTGGCAATACTAACGAAAATTTTGTTATCCCCAATCTTTATCTTCCTCAGCCTATTTTCCAGATCAAACTTGTCTATCACCTTAGCAAAGGTCACAAACGCGAATCTTTGTCCCATCTTGTTTCTCTTCCGTGCGACATAAACTTCGTCAATCTCCCTGTGTACCTCAAGAAAACGCTTGATGTCATCCCCGGAACACCTCTCTGGTATATTAGCGACGTAAAACTTAGTCAGATCTTGCCTTTTGATGTTATCCTCGCTACGATTATTGCCTCCTTTCCTTCTAGCCGAAACATCCTGCTGCTTTTCATCTTTAGGGTTTGAAAACCTCATCCGATTTCCTCTTAGCAAATTCTTTGCCAATATTATATACTAATTAATTAATATAAAATAAAACTATCAACATATTTACGATGTATCTTCAACTATTAGTTGTTCATCAATATATTAATCATTCAAACGCCGAACATCTTCATCTTCAACCTCACAAAAGCATTTAAGCCGTCGCTGACCGTCATCCACAATCTTCACAATAAGCCTTCTTCTTCTTCTTATTCTTCTTCTTCTTCATTCCTTTATATTTAATTTCTTGTCTTCTTCTTCATTCCTTTGTATCGATTCATACTTTTGTATATTTGATTTTTTTAGCAAATTTTAAACCATCTAATCAATCCCTACACCATGTTTGACTTTGAATGAAATACGAACATTTTAATTCATTTGAACCAGATTTGTGATCACGCCGAGGAGTAAATGCCATATCACACGGAGTGGTTGTCGCTGAGTTACCGAATAGAAATTTGTTCGAGTAGATGTGCCAATCGATGAGAACGGCGACGTTTGACAAAACAAAACCAATATGAATTGCCAGAGTCGAACAAAGAGGCGGCGGTTAGGAATCGCAGGAGACGAAGGGCAGGCGCTTACGACTTGCCGGAGAAGAAGGGGTGGCGAGTCAATAGAATGGGAAACATCATGCGGAGAATGATATAAATTCATTACAAACGGTGTGTCAGCATGCGGTGAATGATATAAATTGTTTTGAACGGTGCGTCATGTATGTATGTGAGGGAAATTGTGGTTATTTTTTTTTCAAACGTTGCGTCATGTATGCGAAGGGATTCCAGTTACTAATTGTATCTAACAAGTGGTAGAGGTTCCTGTAAAAAAAAAGGTTTTTTGTGAGAAAGGTAAGAAAGAATCTACACCATTAGATCTTTGATCTAATGGTTGAGATCATAATGGCAAAATTGTAAATAATGTTTACTATTAAACATATTAATTTTCTAGATTAAGGGTTTATAGGTAAATTTAACATTTTTAAATTAAGAAACTAACATTAATGCACATGTGACTTCCCCCGTCTTTTTTAAACGTCAATAACTTTTTATACGTAATTTTTTTAAAAAAAAATTACACCATAATAACGAGCGTTTTTTTATTTTTAATATGAGTACCATATTGCCATACTTATATAGAGAAAAAAATATGTTTCGGTCAGATGTTTTGTCACACCCCCAAAATACCACATGCGGGAACACTTCGGGACGTGTGACGTACCAGGATCCAAGCCACCAATCACATTGAACCAATAATAAATATTAAATAAAACATTCAATTCATTTCATAATATAAATCCAAGTCATAAGTTAAAACCAAATTAAACGTTCAGCAGAAGCATAATATCATTCGTTGTTCAAGTGTTTCAAAATAATGTACTAAACCAAGAGTAAACATCCAAGAGTTGTGACCCATGACCACTAAAGCACTCCCAGATAGCAAGTTCCATGCCCAAGAATCTATCGACCTGCAAGCATGCAGAAAAGTGTGTCAGACGACGCTGGTGAGTTTAAAGTTTTGTTAACGTGTTTAGATACTAGTTACCATATTAAAACGTTTCACAGATTTATTGTTGTTAATCACACGCTTACCGCAGATGGCTCCAGATTATTTGCCCTAAACCCCATTGCCTCTATCAAAGCAATGGTCAAGATGGGGGTCATTAGTTCATCACCAACCTCCCCGGTGTGGTGTGAGGGTGCCAAGCCTAAGTAGCGCTACTAAGTAATACCCCGTTGCCACCCCGGCAACAATCGGTAGGAGGGACTTGAGTGATAGATATAGACGTGTATTAACCAACATTCTGGTTTAACATTCCAGTCAAACCCATTACCCAATATTCCTCCCCTGAATTTTTACCAGATGTCCCTCCCCGGGACGCATGCTTGGAAAAAGAGCAGTGAACTCACCTTACATGTGCTCGGTATGTTACGTTACATTACCCGTTTCCAGTTAGCCAACCAAACCCTACCGTAGTTACCAAAGACAGTCAGTTTCATAAACACATAGATCACATACTCGCTGCACACATTTCACTAGTAGTATACCAGCAATGCACATAACATGATACTATAACAGTTAATTATGCACCTATCAGTTCATGATCAACCCATAGCAAGTAACCGAGTCACATACACCTAAATCACATAATTAACATCGTACATTTCATGCACATGATCTCATGATAACTTTAGTCATTCAGTACACGTACCGGTTCATAAAACAGCTTCACAATTTCTATTGACATCATGGTATGGCACATCATAAAGTTAGTCACATGTTATGGTTACACTAACTGTGTGATATAGTTTTCATACGAGACACGGCCCATCCAAATTCGGCCCAATACAATTAGCCCGTTGATCAAGTAGCAGCCCAAAATTAATAAACTATATTAAGTGTGCGGCCCAAATGAGTTTACCCAAAGTTGAATATGAATTGATTGGATCAAGATAATGGCCGATATACTAATAGGGTCACTTGCGAGCCTCACACCTGATGTCATGAATTGACATAATAAAGGAACAATCACTTGACTATAAATGAAGTCTGATGATTCTTATAATCATGGCCGACAACTATATTCAAAATATTATCTCATTTGGCCGCTTGATGCATATCAGTATTGGGCCGAGGAAAATTATTAAAAGCTGTTAACCCATTGACTTAAACGTCCAACAAATCGGTGAACTATCCTCTGACGGCGAAACTTCAACCGACAAAACACTGGGGTGTTTCGTCGACATAACAGGGGACAAAATACTAGGGTGTTTCGTCGATGTGAGGGATGACGAATCACTAAGATGTTTCTTCGACAAGAGTGTTTCGCCAAGGAAGGAGTTTCGTCGCATACATAACAGTTACACCTTTCCTAACACACCGATTTGACAGTAACATGCAGTTTCCAGATCTAAATCAATTAGCAACTTTTAATAACAATCCTAAGCATTCATGAAATCACGTTTATGATCATGTAATTAATCTAATCAATCGTCCTTTAAAACATTCTAATCGGATTAATAAAACGATGATTTCAAACATTATCATACGACTCTAAATCTCCTCTATTCATAAATAACAGTTTAATCATATGATCATCACGCAAACCTTCTCTAACAATCTGCTATTAAGTTAATCTATTACCCTGATTCATGTGTACATATAGCAACCCTACACCACACTTTGATTTCAAGCAAAACATATAGGAACACATACATCCATGGCCGAAAATATTAAAAGGTATAGACTGAAACAACTCCAAGTACTAACAGAAAGATTGTTTGCCAATGAGCATGTGATCTAGAGGGGAAGACGGTGTTGCGGTCTGCACGGCTTCGAAAGAGGTGGGGCTACCGTCGAGTTGTGGGAAGGGGAGGAGAGGAGTTTAGGGTTTCCAATTGGCCAGATATGCGACATATATATATATATATATATATATATATATATATATATATATATATATACATACATTCTAAAGGGAGTGGGTTGGGCCTCTCCTGGGCTTCGATGACAACTGGGCCGACTAACACCCAATGACGACGAATCTCATGTTTTGTCGAACAAGTTAATGACGAAATTCGTCTTTCGTCGAGCAATGGGTTTTTGTCATTTAAGGTTTTTTTTTATTAAATAATTAATCATTAACTACTAAAAACATTCCCACATAATACCATGAATAACTAAATATAAAACAGGTGATGCGTAGAGGAAAGGTCTTGAAATCTCGGGTTGTCACATCACCCCCAACTTGAAAGAAATTTTGTCCCAAAATTTGATAAGCAATCCAAAACAGCACGGTGTTTGATCAGGATGACTGTGGAGTTTTCCCAGGTGCCACATCATCCCCAACTTTAAAGGGAATTTCTTCCCAAAATTCGCCAATGATATCAGAAGTTGATACAACCGTTTGAGCAACTGATGATACTACAGCTTACTCCGATCATTGATCTCCTACGTGAACTCCGGTCCACTTCTTGAGCTCCAATGAACTCTCATGATTTGAATTCGACTATTCTAACGAATCTTGACGTCCTGGTCCATGATTTCAGTAGATTCCTCACCACTGCATCTTGTCATTAACCCCAGACTCAAATAAGGGTATCACAACCGTTTCATCGGACAAACACTGCCTTAGATTTGAGACATAAATGATATCATACACGTTACCCAATTCGTCGAGTAACTCAAGTTTGTAAGCCACGTGACCGATTCTTTCCTGAATTCTGATTGTCCCAACATATCGTAGATGAAGCTTGCCACGCTTCCCAAAAGCGTACCGCACCCTCCCAGGGTGAGACTTTCGATTATGATATGTTCGCCTCCAGCGAATTCCCAGTGTTTCCTAAGTTATCAGGTTTCCTGGCGCGCGTTGTCACCACACGATTTCCAATCTAAATCATCTTCCCAAGAGTTTCGAGTGCGAGTCCTAGACCCGTGATTAGGTTGTCATCCACCTTAGTCCAACAAGGAGGTTGGCATTATTATCCAAGCAATGCCTCAAACCGAGTTGTTTGAATACTAAAATTATAACGGCTGCTGTAGAGCTCAACCAAAGGTAAGTGTCCTTCTAACTCTTGCTAAAGTATCTCACACACATGCTTGCAGCATATCTTCGAGTGTCAGGATGGTTTGTTTACTCCGACCTTTTGCCCTACAGTGATAAGCAATGTCCATGTCTAGATGTGAGCCAAGGGTATCGTGTATTGCCTGTCATAAATCAGATATAGCTCAAAATTGGAGATAACAGGAGTTGGCACCTCGTGCCTAAAAGCCGCCTCTCTCAGAGGAATATTCACAAGCTGTGAAGACTCCTCAGTTTCCTTAATTGCAAGAGGGTGTACTGGTTGTATGAGACAATTAACGATCACCCAGGTGATATTGTTTCCGCTTCGAATTGTAGAATCCATGGCAGTCTGTTCTCATTTCTATATGTGTGTTTCTAGTTGCTAATTCTTCCCCTTGACTTTCCCACAAGTCAAACATCATTCACATACATAGCTAGGTGGGCCTTCATGCCCGATCACTAGTACAAGATTTATAGATCCTAATATCTCTCATCAATACCCAGACGACTAAAATATTGAGGCCGGTGCGCTTGCTCAACACAAATTCCCTACAGTTGCCGTATAATGAGATCCACATTCGTTCCATGAGGTAGCAAATATCGTCCGACCTTCCAAATTTCCAGGTAGGTTAGAGTCGATAGTGAGCTGCAAAGCTCGTGCACATTCAAGTTTCACAGTCGCAATCATCCAAAAGTTCCATCCAGCGATGCCATTAACTGACTTAGCTCTTTCGAAACCAGGGTACACGGGAGGCTCTTGTGATCGATCTAAGTAGTGCATCTGGTATCGTTCAAGTAATGCCTCCATCTTAATTCCAAAAACCACGGTTTCCACTGCAGGTTGCGTGTCGTGCAGTTCTTTTTTGTAATCCCATTACGTAAGTCATCACTCTCTCGTGTTACATCGGCGTGTAACTGGGACTTTGATTCGATTCATCCTGGTATACTACTAAATCACCCGCACCCTCAGGTAAAGGAGATGCTCAGTGCACTGCAGAGTTGGGATTCGAGAGCTGAAAAGACGTCCTCCTGTTTTTTCTTCCACGAACACAGCACCCTGTTGTGTTAAGGAGATTAAAGCTGCGCGATCTTCGAAAATCCTGGGATGAATCTACGATAGTATCTTGCGAGACCAAGAAATTGCTATACCCTCGAAGGGATCTTTGGTGTCGATCAGTTTCTAACAGAATGGATCTTAGCGAGGTCCACGTGAATTCCCACTTGGTTGATTTCATGACCAAAAATGTACCTCTCAAATCCAGAAGTTAGACTTCACCAGACTTCACGTGCAGTAGCTCTAAGATAAGGTACAAATTCCGCCTAGGGTGTTCCTTCCTCCTGGAAATGATTTCAAATGTCTTCAATAAACACAGTCGATTCATGTGATCCATAAAGCTGCCAGTGTGTTGGTTAACCCCATAGGTCATGGAATACAAAGTCCTAATGGCCGCATTGCGGTTGATATACCGTTTTCGGAACTCCCACCCCTTGGACTTCCCTCTGACGAGAGCTCGTTCCTTAGCCAGTCCTCGAATGGGAGCTTGACCCTCGCTACTGGTCAATAGGTTGCCAATACAATGGTCGATACAAACGGTTCTTGACTGTCACCTTGGTGAGTTTTCGATAATCAGTACACATGTCCAACAATACAACTTATCTTCCCGGATATAATTGGGGCTCCCCAAAGCAAAACTAGGTCCGACCAAACTCCTGTCCAACAGTCCCTGTAGTTAATTTGACGATTCTTGCAACTCTCCTGGTGCAAGACGGTAAGAAGTACGAAGAATCAGGGCTGCCTCTCGCATGAGATCAAACTGAGAGTCTGTCTAATAGTTGTGGAAGTAAACCTGATAGTTCCTCGAATAGCACACCGAAGGAATCACAAACAATTGGTGGATCCTCGATCCTCTTTTCCTTAGCCTTAACATCATTAACGAGTGCTAACATAGCGGGGTAATCCCTTTGTAGACACTTCTGGGCTTTCATTGCTGATATGATTCTAACCTTTACCCCACTCTGGCACTTCAAAGTATAAAGCGACGCAAAATTTTCTTCCCACAGGGTATATCTACGCGATATCTAGATAACCTACTTACACAACTACTGCACCGAAACCATCAAGGACAGCAGAAGGAATGTCGACGTCGAACACTTGTCCCACAAGGTCGAGTTTGCATCCCCTCGAACATACGAGGCTTCAATTGTCTGGCCATCAGTCGATTCCGCAACAGGTTGGTTCCGAAAAGCATCAGGGTTTAACAGATTAGGAACGATGCGTTTAGTTACCAAAAACGTGCAGGCCACCGTGTTGCTATAATTCTGGCGTCGCCCATACCAATCCTAAATGTCCTTCTACGAACATCACCACCAGTGGTGTTATAGTTATGAGGATTTCCAGAACTGACGTCGCTCCCTTGGTTGTTGTCGTCTTGATTTACAACGGCCAATCCATGTCGTGGGCACCTCCATTTCCATACCGTTGGCTACAATTACGAGTATCTTGATGTTGTCGTGAATGTTACCCCTAATGTCGTCGCTTGAAATGAAGCCCTACGATTTTGCACCGTCAAAGTCCATCTTTTCACATTCTGCGCCACGTCCTAATGCGCTACCCACTGTGCTGGCAGTTACACATACCATGCTATAGTCAATTGTCATTGCTTATGCCCTGATGAACTCGTAAGGGTTGACTACCATAAGTCGCTGACTAGGGTTAAAGATTCGATTGGAGTCAAATTGCTGATGTTCGTTGCTGGTAGCCAGGGTCGTCCAAATACTGAAGTCGGTAAGGTACCACATTCATCCTCTTGTCTATCGTTCTTGCAAGCTGATGGAGTAATACATGGTATGTTGCTAGAGTGTTACAGAAGTGATGGCACTTCGGGATCTAAGGCGCCAATTCACTGAGTTCCAACCAATGAAGAGGAGTGAGAAGGGTATCGACTAAACGTTCGACGCTGCGACATCCAACTCAGGGATTTTCGTACAAGCACCTAGCATTCTACACAGTTTGCTAGGCATTCAATTGGGTGTTCAAGTAATACTCGATAGCATCGAGTTTCACATGGATTCAGTGAGAAATGAAAAGATCTTGTTCGGGTAGGAGACTATCACTGCTACGACTCCTATAGACTGTTGTGTTTCACATTGATCAAATAACGGAATGGAACCCCTTTTTCACTCGTTAAGCCTCATTGGGACTCGCATGCACCCCACATTATTATTATGTGTGCACCCACAATAATATTGCGATTTGCATGCTCATCTCAGTTCCTCCTAACTCATGTCAAATAGATCCTCAAACTCGAGTGCCAAACAGAGGTTATCAAAATGATAAGATCACAGAATCCCAAGATTATGACATACTACCAATGCATCATAATGTAAGCAAGCAATTCATGTAATCATGCTATAGTGACAAGTGTGTGTCCGTACGCTACATCATAAAAAAATGTGTACTAGTATGCAACAGATGAAAACACGAACCTTGCAATCTGGAGCTGAGTGTCATGGTCGTATTCCCATTTTCAGAACTGTTAGGTTATAGTCTTGTTTTATAAAGACGTTTTAAAACCAAGTTCACTATAACTAGTGGCTCTGATACCAAACTGTCACACCCCCAAAATACCACATGCGGGAACACCGCGGGACGTGTGACGTACCAGGATCCAAGCCACCAATCACATTGAACCAATAATAAATATTAAATAAAACATTCAATTCATTTCATAAAATAAATCCAAGTCATAAGTTAAAACCAAATTAAACGTTCAGCGGAAGCATAATATCATTCGTTGTTCAAGTGTTTCAAAACAATGTACTAAACCAAGAGTAAACATCCAAGAGTTGTGACCCATGACCACTCCAGCACTCCCAGATAGCAAGTTCCATGTCCAAGAATCTATCGGCCTGCAAGCGTGCAGACAAGTGTGTCAGACGACGCTGGTGAGTTCAAAGTTTTGTTAACGTGTTTAGATACCAGTTACCAGATTAAAACGTTTCACAGATTTATTGTTGTTAATCACACGCTTACCGCAGATGGCTCCAGATTATTTGCCCTAAACCCCATTACCTCTATCAAAGCAATGGTCAAGATGGGGGTCATTAGTTCATCACCGACCTCCCCGGTGCGGTGTGAGGGTGCTAAACCTAAGTAGCGTTACTAACTAATACCCTGTTGCCTCCCTGACAACAATCGGTAGGAGGAACTTGAGTGATAGATATAGACGTGTATTAACCAACATTCCGGTTTAACATTCTAGTCAAACCCATTACCCAATATTCCACCCCAGAATATTTACCAGATGTCCCTCCCCGGGACGCATGCTTGGAAAAAGAGCAGTGAACTCACCTTAGATGTGCTCGGTATGTTACGTTATATTACCCGTTTCCAGTTAGCCAACCAAACCCTACCGTAGTTACCAAAGACAGTCAGTTTCGTAAACACATAGATCACATACTCGCCGCACACATTTCACTAGTAATATACCAGCAATGCACATAACATGATACTATAACAGTTAATTATGCACCTATCAGTTCATGATCAACCCATAGCAAGTAACCGAGTCACATACACCTAAATGACATAATTCACATCTTACATTTCATGCACATGATCTCATGATAACTTTAGTCATTCAGTACACGTACCGGTTCATAAAACAGCTTCACAATTTCAATTGACATCATGGTATGGCACATCATAAAGTTAGTCACATGTTATGGTTACACTAAGTGTGTGATATAGTTTTCATACAAGACACGGCCCATCCAAATTCGGCCCAATACAATTAGCCCGCTGATCAAGTAGCAGCCCAAAATTAATAAACTATTTTAAGTGTGCGGCCCAAATGAGTTTACCCAAAGTTGAATATGAATTGATTGGATCAAGATAATGGCCGACATACTAAGATGGTCACATGCGAGCCTCACACCTGATGTCATGAATTGACATAATAAAGGAACAATCAATTGACAATAAATGAAGTCTGATGATTCTTATAATCATGGCCGACAACTATATTCAAAATATTATCTCATTGGGCCGATTGATGTATATCAGTATTGGGCCTAGGAAAATTATTAAAAGTTGTTAACCCATTGACTTAAACGTCCAACAAATCGGTGAACTATCCTCTGACGGGGAAACTTCAACCGACGAAACACTGGGGTGTTTCGTCGACATAACCAGGGACAAAATACTAGGGTGTTTCGTCGATGTGAGGGATGACGAATCACTAAGATGTTTCGTCGACAGGAGTGTTCCGCCGAGGAAGGAGTTTCGTCGCATACATAACAGTTACACCTTTCCTAACACACCGATTTGACAGTAACGTGCAGTTTCCAGATCTAAATCAATCAGCAACTTTTAATAACAATCCTAAGCATTCATGAAATCACGTTTATGATCATGTAATTAATCTAATCAATCGTCCTTTAAAACATTCTAATCGGGTTAATAAAACGATGATTTCAAACATTATCATACGACTCTAAATCTCCTCTATTCATAAATAACACTTTAATCATATGATCATCACGCAAACCTTCTCTAACAATCTGCTATTAAGTTAATCTATTACCCTGATTCATGTGTACATATAGCAACCCTACACCACACTTTAATTTCAAGCAAAACATATAGGAACACATACATCCATGGCTGAAAATATTAAAAGGTATAAAATGAAACAACTCCAAGTACTAACCGAAAGATTGTTTGCCAACGAGCGTGTGATCGAGAGGGGAAGACGGTGTTACGGTCTGCATGGCTTCGAAAGAGGTGGGGCTGCCGTCGAGTTGTGGGAAGGGGAGGAGAGGAGTTTAGGGTTTCCAATTGGCCAGATATGCGACATATATATATATATATATATATATATACATACATTCTAAAGGGAGTGGGTTGGGCCTCTCCTAGGCTTCGTTGACAACTGGGCCGACGTAACACCCAATGACGACGAACCTCATGTTTCGTCGAACAAGTTAATGACGAAATTCGTCTTTCGTCGAGCAGTGGGTTTTTGTCATTTAAGGTTTTCTTATTAAATAATTAATCATTAACTACTAAAAACATTCCCACATAATACTCATAATACCATGAACAACTAAATATAAAACAGGTGACACGTAGAGGAAAGGTCTTGAAATCTCGGGTTGTCACATGTTTAGTCCATGAATGGTGTTATATACTTACTGAATGGTGTTATATACTTGCTGAATGGTGTTATATACTTACTGAATGGTGTTATATACTTGCTGAATGGTGTCATGTACTTGCTGAATGGTGTTATATAGAGATCTTTTAAAAAAAATCCAGTTCCTATAATTAAGGTGGCGGTTATAGGAAGTTTTTAATTAATTGAATTAATGATAAAATTACTTGTTTACCCTTTTGAATTAATTTAGATTTAGGACACATGTCATCTCCACAATATTTCTCACTTTTCTCACACTTTTAACTTTTTTTACAATAACCTTACCCTATAACAAGTTACTTTTTGTAGCACTACAAGAAAAAGACTTTTTGCGACGAATCAAAATAGGCTTTTCGCGACTAAATTTCGTCGCGATAGGCTATGGCGACGGCATTTAATCGCAATAGGGTCGTTCCTATTGCTCGGTCATATTAGGCTGTTTTTTCGTCCCTATACACGGCGTCGCAATAGGTTGACCTATAGAGACTAAATTTCGTCGCTATAGGTTTTTAAATTTTTTTTAGAGCTTTCACCTGTAGAGACTAAATTTCGTCACAATAGGCTTTAATGGTTTTTTTATTATGTCACCTATAGCCACCCAATTTGTCGCTATAGGTGAAAGGAAAATTCACATTTTTTTTTATTTTTTAAATTTTTTCCAGGTTTTTCAAATAAAAAAACTATAAAATTCAAAATAAACTAAAGATTATAAAGCACACTATGTTCAATTCTAATATTAACTAGGATTTAAACCGCGGGCGCGCTTCGCGGCGTGCAGGCGGTCAAAATAATTACTGTGTTCAAAACTCAATAACATTTATGTTCCATTTGTGCAAAACATGAACTCAAAGCCTTAAACCATACATAAAAGTATAAAACAAAACAAAAGCAAAATCTACAGTTCTACACTACACAAAAACAGATCTACTGTCTTCAAAAATCCAGCTTCATCTAACTTCCAAGTAGTATCAGGCTATCAGCAACATCCATCTTCACATTCCTTTGCCAAGCAACTCTTCAATCATGCAAACAGAAACACAAGACTAGAAGACAACCAACAACTATTAATCTAAGTAATAAAAAATATGACCAGATAGATCTAACATTGGATAGTAAACCAGCAGGTAAGGAAAGCGCATCTTAAAAACCCAGTTCAGAAGGCTGGTCCTTGTTCAACAATTATGTTCTTCTACCCTTTTATAATTTATTATAAAAGGGGTGTGTATATTAGGACATGTTGGTTTGGGTTGGCAGTTGGCGTAACATGTGTTTAATATATGGTACGTGTTTAATAATGCAAGGGTATTACTTAAGGGTGTGATGTCAAGAGACACAAATATTAAGTTAGCCTAACGTACCCCAAATTACTTTTTGCTGGGTTATATAATATAATGTAAGAATAAATAAATAATATATTTATTTATATATGGCCATTATAATCATTTATATAATAATAGATCAAAATACATAACAACATATTAAATAATTAGTTGGTAATTGCTGATGGACCATATTGCCCTTATTAACTAATTAGGTTTCCTCTTGGGTGCATATATAATGTAACACCCCGTGTTTCGAAAGTCAAAGTCAAAGTCAAGATTGAAGTCAAAGGAAGAAAAGATTGCTAATTGCGATATGTCACTCCTTGCCCAACTCCTGTTTTGACTTCTTTGACTTGTAATAGAATCTATTTATTTATTTGCTTTAGTTGTATTATGTGGAGTACCTATTATTAATCGAGGTTTAATCACTATTTAATCGCATGTTTAATCGATTTATCGCTTATCGCTATGCCAATCGCAATTCGAATTATGTGTTCTGGATATTGTTTTACGTGTGTGTGCTACCTATGTGTTACTTGTGCATGTTATGTTTATGTTGAGGTGTTAATCGCAATCGCAATCTATCGCATCGCAATCGAATCGAAAACGCTAAACGCAAGTTAATTATAGTGATTGTATGTTAGATATAGTAGTTATGTTATTTGTGTAACTAATGGGTAATACTATCGCATCGCTCGCTCGAATAGCATCGCAACGCTCAACACGTGAATCGAAACGACAAAGCTCATCGCGCCGAACTCATGGATCGAGTGGCCAACCGATCGAGTGGCCATCCTATCAGGTTGCCATCCGATCGAGTTGTCACCCGATCGGGCTACCACCCGATCGGATTGCCACCCGATCGACCAGCCATTTTCCCCACTTTCCTTTTTGGGAAACCCTATAAATACCCACCTGTCACATCATTGTGATGTGACAGCCCTCTTGTTCGACCAGCCGACTTCAAGCACTCTTTTCTCTCGATTTCTCTCGATTCTTGTAAGTTTTCAACCTAAATCTTGTACTTTTATGATCTACACGCACTTCTACATCATTTTCACCTTTGAATCTCAACTTTTAACCGTGAAATCACCGGATTTGAGGTGTTCTAGGGTGATGTCATCATGGAGTTCTTATGAACTTCAATGTTTGGCTTCATTCCCCCAAGAACAACTTAGATCTAAAGGATTTCCACAAGATTAACCAATGTTTTCTCATAGATCTACACAAATTCATGGTTGAAAGGATTAAGAGAAGGTTTTCCAACTTTCTTTCAACTCTTTTACACTCAATGCACTCAAAACCGATAGAATCGGAGCTTGTTCTTGCCTTCTACTCATTCCTAGTGATGTGTTAGTTCCAGATCTGAATTCTATCTAAGAGACTTCTGATTCCGGGTTTGAACGTGAACAACCGACTCGAACCGTGAACCGGTCGGACTAGGGTGGTTCCTATTCGATCGGGTCACTTAGGTCGAGATGGGGTTTCTGTTGTTTAAGCCAGTTATCATAACGTTTCGTTCAAATCTACAAAACTTCAAACGAAATCAAGTGTCAAGACGATCTGACCGTTGGGACGGATTGCCATCCGATCGGATTGCCGTCCGATCGGATTGCCGTCCGATCGGATTGCCATCCGATCAACCGGCCATCCGATCGGGTTGCACTTGGTTCCACACTTAAACTTTTATTCAACTTTTCAAGGAACTGAACGTCGAACGGATTAACACCCGATCAGATAGCCATCCGATCGAGTGACCATCCGATCGTGTGACGTTTGGGACTTTGGTACTTAATCAATTTTCAACATGTTTAATACATACGGATTGCCACCCGATCAGAAAGCCATCCGATCGAGTGACCGTCCTGCTGTGAACTTGTTCTCAACTGAGAAGCCTCGTCAATCGGATTGCCGTCCGATCGAGCCGCCGTTCAATCGACCGACCTGAAGGACAGAGGTACTTCTCTATTTTCAAAATTCAACAACGAAAACTTCAAAGTACAAACCATCATACACAAACACATCCTCACCAAACGAGGTGACAATCCAATCGAATGGGCATCCGATCGGATGACCATCCGAACAGATTGCCACCCGATCGACTGGCCATCTGATCCTTGGTACACTTGCATATTTTTACGCGCCGCTTATCGTTTATGCTATCGTTAATTGTTCAGGCTAATTTCTCTCAGCGCTCCCTTCAATCCAAGACACTGTTTATTAAGTTAAACGCTATCTGTGAGTATACTCGATCCCTTTTTGCTTTATGCACTTTTGGGTGTTACATACGTTACTTATTCCAAATCACATCGAAGACACAACGCAAACACTATTTATACGCTATCCTTTAATGCATGTTATACGTGACTGTTAAAGCACCGGATCGATGACGAACATCAAACATTGCACTTGATTCAAGACCTAAATCATCAAAATATGAACAAGATAGAAAGATGTAGAAGATGAATCTCTTTATTAACGAATCAGTCATCACATATTACATACCAAAAGAGTATACATCATCTACAAGCTGGTTTAGATCACAAAGATCCAAACCGAGCTTTCTCTCACTAACACATAGTATCCCTCTCTCTCTAGAATTCACACCCTGATGGAGAATGGCTGGGATCTTATGAGAGGTGCACCAAGCTTTCTCAAGGGTTTTCCTAGTCTACCCTATACAACACATATATATAGACTAGGGACAAAACCTGGACAAAACATATTGTCCGGGATACAAAACAAATAATTCAGAAAACAATAGTAATCAACATAATCTGAGTTTAACATCATAAACTCGGAACTTATAAAGCTTCTGAATTCTAGACTTGGCTTGGACTTTGTTGACCGTTGACCAGAATTGATAAAGCACAGTTATCGGGCATGTTGGATCGTTGTGTGACCCTAACGAGTCAATCAGAAGAGTTTATGATCTATTTCAAAGGCGGAATCAGAGAAATAGATGTGTAACAGTTTGATTCCTCTTAATTATCTTCTTATTATTGATTTCAAAGCTTTTACAGATCGTTTGACAAACTGGCAGCACCTTGGCTCTGAATCGGAAAAGTTACAAATGAACTAGCAACACATGTATATATAGTGTTGGTGATTTCGCTTGAAAGTGTCACAGACCATTTCAAGCGAAATTAACATGTCTGAGTTCGCTTGAAATGGCCATGCCACTTTCATGCGAAATTACACAAACACCCACAAAACCTACATTCTAACCTGTTGTGCACTAGTTTATCCTATCTAGACATAAGACTTGATAAAGACGAAGTTAACAGACATTTGTGCACCAACAGACTCCCCCTTGGATGTTGACGAAGTGTTTAGCATCAAATCTTCAGTCTTTAGTCTTTGTCTATCTTCACACTCTGTCCAATTTGTCTGACACTGTAAGCATCCTTCAATTCTTCTGTTCTTCTATCAACAGCTAGCATGAATCACAGAAACTGAATCTTTAACAACCTTCAAACTCCCTCTTAAATGTAGATCCAAGAACTGTATTTGAGTTTTAAGTCTTTAGACTCCCCCTATCAGTTAGCTGGGATTTTGCTTAACTGCTTTCTCAATAACAAACCTGTTACCTGCACAATCTCTACCTAAATATAAGAGTTATGATTATGATAATTTCAATCCAAACTTACCATTTGACCTCACTTATTGATTTTGTCAGAATTTAGAAATCCACTTAAGTATCCAGGTCCAAATTAATGACCTTGAGTACTTAATTTGTCTACCAAGTCCAATTTAATGACCTTGGTTAACCTAAGACAAATCACACTGACATTTTGTACAAATTTTCAAACCACTTTTCTGAAAATTACAAGTTTCAAATTAATGAACTTGTTTTGACTTTTCATTAACAGATTTAACAAGATTAGCTCACAACTCATCTTCCAGCTCAGAAACTTCCTACATCTGCTTCAAACTTTCGAATCTGGAGATCAGCTTTCCACTTTGGTTTGTCGGAAAATAAAGTAGAAAGATAAAATCTTTTTGGATTTTGAATAAAGTTTCTAAACTAGAGATGAAATACAGAACTAAAATGCAGTAAATGTAAACTATTTACAAACATATTTTTGGTAAGCGTGTTAGGGAATCATATCAGCTATTCGACAAGTCACAAGTACCATTAAGCCTTAATTTCATACTCTGAATTAAACAATTCACCTAGATTGTCGATATACTGATCCACTTAAATTCTCACACAATTTTCAATCTGTCCAAGATATGGATAAGGTGTATTAAGAACTTAAACTCATTCATGTGTCCCACCTCTTGAATATACTCCTGTATCCAGATCCCAATATTCAGTCTTACAGGTGAGTATACCACAGATGATATCTGTAAGGGGTTAATTGCGAGGGCCGTGAGAGCTCAGGTCAGAACTTCCGTTCAGCAGAGAGATGACGGCTTCGACTTTAGGTGTGTCCCCTTTAGAGGATCTTTTCTTCAACAGCAATGATTAGCATTTTTCAATGTTTCATCATTTTTGTGCTGAGGGCGGTGCTATATTTCAAGCAAGCAGTAAAGTATTATACGGGGACTAGGCCATCGCTTCCGCAAAATCAGAAGTCCCGGGATAATACTCTAGATATCACTGAGTATAAAGACCTAGTATCTCAGAAAGAGGGATCTTTCAAACAAGATTTCAGGGGTTACCTATATATCCAAGTAGTGTTCCCCACGAAATAAGCAAGGAAAGATTTAGGTTTATATCCCGAACAAACCTACTAAATGTGTAAAAACCTATCGGCACATCATCAGCGAGACTGCTTAAGACTTTTAAACTTTACATATCTTTAGCATACTGTAACTGTCAAGCCAATGTACTATCATTTTCCCTTTTTACACAAGCTCTTTTCTGGTTTTCTATTGTTTTTGTATTTTGAAAATATCTCATGTTTTTGGATTTTTGAAATTTTTACTATTTTTGTGTTTTCTGAAAATATTACCCTATACTCCCCCTAAATACCAAAACAAGTAAAAAATCGACAAACCATTGCAGATTGCTTCTCAACATCATCTATAGTGGTACCTTCATCTACGCCAATAATCTCCTCCGACACCGATAAAAGCTTCATACTGTTCAATTTTAACAAATATTGAAAACGATTTTTATCAAACGCTTTGGTATGTAAATCAGCTTTTTGTTCGTCAGTGTGGATTTTCTCAATTCGTATCAACTTCTTCTCGAAACAATCTCGGATGAAGTGATGACGAATTTCAATGTGTTTTGTTTTAGCGTGATGAACAGGATTTTTAGTAATGTTTATCGCTGCCTCATTATCAACAAAGATAGGGGTGTTAAGAAATTGCAAATCGTAGTCGCGCATCTGTTGCTGGATCCACAAGATCTGAGAGCAGCAACTGCTAGAAGATACATACTCAGCTTCACATGTGGACAAAGCTACAGAGGTCTGCTTCTTGCATTGCCAGGTGACCAATCGTGGTCTGAAAAACTGGCACCCCGCTGTTGTTGATTTAGCGTTAACTTTGCAGCATCCGAAATCGGAATCGGAATACCCTTCGAGCGTGAAATCGCCTTCTCTTGGATACCACAACCCCAGTGATGGAGTTCCTTTCAGGTAGCGTAATATCCGTTTCACAATCACCATATGCGAAGCTCTCGGTTTATATTGAAATCTTGCTGCGAGGCAGGTTGGATACATAATATCGGGTCTAGAAGCTGTCAAGTACATCAGCGATCCGATCATGGAACGATATAACGTTTCATCTACCTTCTCTCCAGTGAGATCAGGGTTTATCCCATGATTCGTTGCTAATGGGGTGGAAGCTGGAGTAGAACCTGACATCCCAAATTTCTCTAAGATATCATGAACATACTTCGTCTGATGAATGAAGATTCCCTTAGGCAGTTGATCAACCTGAAGTCCCAAGAAGAATTTCATCTCACCCATCGATGACATTTCAAATTTCTGCTTCATAACTCTTTCGAAATCTTTGCACAGATTTTCATTTGTTGACCGAAATATGATGTCGTCCACATATATTTGAACAATCCGAAGATGTCCGTCGACTTCTTTGGTGAAGAGAGTGGCATCCACTTTTCCACGGATGAAGTTGTTGGCTAGCAGGTGTTGAGACAATGTCTCGTACCAAGCTCTCGGGGCCTGGTGTAAACCATACAGCGCTTTATCCAGTAAATAAACCTTGTCTTTGTGGATTGGATCGGTGAAGCCCGGTGGCTGTCCGACATATACCTCCTCTTTTACCTTCCCATAGAGAAACGCCGATTTAACATCTAGCTGATAAACTTTAAAACCTTTCCAAGATGCAAATGCTAGGAAGATTCTGATCGCCTAAAGTCTAGCAACTGGAGCATATACTTCAGTGAAATCTATCCCCTCCTGCTGACTGAAACCCTGAACTACGAGTCGAGCTTTGTTACGAATAATAACCCCTCTATCGTCTCTCTTACACTTGAACACCCACTTGGTGTTTATCTTCCTGTGACCATCAAGCAAGTCTACCAATTTCCACACTCCTAACTTCTCAAACTGACTTAGCTCCTCTTGCATCGCGTTGACCCAAGAATCTTCAGTTAGTGCTTCCTTGTATGTTCGTGGTTCAATCTGCGAAATAAAACAACTAAGTGAAAACTCAGTTTGTAATGGAGTAACTGTAGAATAAAAACAAATAAGGCCTTGGTCAATTTGACGTCTAGTGCGAACGCCTGATTGTAATTCTCCAATAATCAACTCTTCTGGATGGTACGAAAGAGTTCTCGACATCACCTCGCCTGGAACATCTACCTCGCCTTCCAAATTTGTAACATTTTGATTTGAACCTTATTCACTGACTGGAATTGTTTGACTTGAAATCTGGATCTACTCCCCCTCAGAATCTGAATCACCATGATCAAATACAGGCATATTATCAGATTCTAGATTGTCATTGATTTTCGTCTGATTGTCAAGAGTTTGTTGAATATCATCATGTTCTCCAGCATTACTAGGACCTACTTCATCGTCATTAGAAGCTCGATTTTGACGTCTAGAATACTCAGCTGGAAACCTTTTTTGTGATTCTTCATACTCTCTCAAAATATCTAACTCGTCAAAGAAATCTGGTTCTTCTTCTTCCATGTCAAACGAATCCCATAAAGTATCGTAATTAAAACGCCATGAGTCGCCTGGATTCTGCGGTGGCAAAGTATAACCTTGGCATTCAACATTATGTGCTTCAATAATCTGCTTCAAGCTTGGAACAAAGAGTCGCTTTAATGGACTTGAGTAACCCACGGAAATTCCTTCAATGCTTTTTGCACCAAACTTTCCAAAAGGCTCTAGAACTGTGCAGGGAGACCCAAACGGTTCTAAATACTTCAGGTTCGGTTTGTGGTTGTTGATTAGCTCAAAACACGTCTTGTTGAATTTCTTCACTGTAAGAACCCGGTTGAGTGTATAGCATGCGGCTGATACTGCTTCTGCCCAAAAGTTGACAGGTAGTTTAGAATCAGCAAGCATCGTCCTGGTCGTTTCAATTAGCGTCCTGTTCTTTCTTTCAGCTACTCCATTCTGCTGCGGAGTGTAAGGCGCGCTAAATTCATGCAACATACCTCTTTCATCACAATATTCTTCCATTTTGAAATTCTTGAACTCAGTACCGTTGTCACTCCTGATTCTTCTGATTCGAGTTTGGTACAAGTTTTCAATTTTTCTGAACAACATCATCAAACTTTCAAACGTCTCATATTTTGACTTCAGAAATGATACCCATGAAAATCTTGAGTAGTCATCTGTTACTACTAAACAGTAGAGATCTCCTGTTATGCTTTTGACATTCACTGGACCAAAAAGATCCATATGAATTCTCTCTAACGGTCTTGAGACTGAGTTAACCTTCTTTACAGGGTGAGATTTCTTCTTTTGCTTGCCTTTGACACAGCTAATGAACTCCCCCTCAAGATGAAAACCTTTCACATGAACACCAATAACTAAGTCGTTATGCACCAGGTGATTCATTTTTCGCAGGTGAATGTGGCCCATCTTTCGATGCCACAATTTTGATTCTTTTTCCGTTGCTCTTGACATAAAACAGTGAGCCTGACTCGTAGTAGTAGTTGCTACACTCATATCCAACACATACAGATCATTGACTCTGGGTGCTCTCATGATAACCCACTCTTCGGGAACAACAAATCCTGGTTTCAAGATCAAACATTCTTTATCTGTAAAATGCGTTGTATACATACGATCACAAATCTGAGATATGCTCAGAAGATTGTTTTCAAGCTCGGCGATGTAGTTTACTCTTTCAAACATAACAATACCATTCGATAAAGTTCCTTCACCAACTATTCGACCACCTTGATTCCCTGCAAATCCCACATAACCTCCATTAAACCCTCTAACATCATACATTAGAGTCTTCTTCCCCATCATGTGCCGAGAAGCTCTACTATCCATAATCCAACGTGAAACGCATCTTGGAAGCTCCTGCACATATCATAAACATTTAGTTAGAAGTTGATGCCACCCAAGCCTCTTTTGACTCGGGTAACTTGACATCTAAGTGAGTTTTTGCAATATAAAGTGGCGGAACATTTTTATCATTCATCTTTAAGCTCTCCTCAGACCCAATCTCAACCTTTTTGTATAAAAAGAAATCATTTTGAGAAGGTTGACCAGATGATTGATCTTTCTTTGGTACATTCTTCTTTTCAGAAGTAGTAGCCTCTTGTGGTTTAAGATTCTCATAGTAATCCAAAGGTACATACATCTTCTTAGTTGAAGATGATGATTTTGCAGTCTCATAAACCTTTGGTTTTGGAGAACTTGACTTCTTGTCCACTGATTTTGGCTTCCATGCTTGTTGAGGCAAAGCAACCCGTTTGTAAAATTTGTCAGTTTAAGTTACCACATTCTTTACGGGTTCAGTTTTGATTTTTGTGTTTTCATTTTTCAAAACTTTCTTCTCAACAACCATTGGAGCTTTGCTTTTTGCATCAGCTTTCTTTTTCTGACTCTCAACAACTTTAGACTTAGGCTTTAAGTTGGTGCACTTTCATGAAATGTGTCCAACTTTGTTGCACTTGAAGCATGTACGAGTATCAGCTACCCGACTTGTGCCTTCGGTCTGAGGCTGTGAGGCCTTTTCCTCAAAAAATTCTTCATTTGTTTTTGAAAAAATCTTAGATTCTTGCTCAGAATGAGAACTCGAGCTTTTTACAAACACCTTTTTTTCAACAAACTTCTTGTTTTGAAAGTTCCTTCTTTGATAATTCTTACCACCCTTATAACCACCCAACCATTTGTTTTGATAGTTGTTAGAAAAACACGGTGGAACAACAGGTTTTTTGTAGTAAGCTTTATCTTTTTCAAAGTTTAATTGCCTCGTGGAACGTTTCAATCCTTCAAGTTCACAAACATCAATCTCAACCAACTTGAACACATTTTTCAATTTGTCGACATTCACATTTTCCAAAGGAAAATCACAATCCGAATACAACTTATCAGATCCCGCCATCTTGTACATCACATGACTAGGTTCATCACTTAAGTTGTTTTTGGATTTTGATTTTGGAATTTATTTATCCAAAAAGCATTCATCATCCTCAGTAGTGTCACTTTCAGTTTTCAAAATATTTTCAGCCATGCTTTTAACAATTTCAGATTGGACACTATCTTCATCAGATGATGTGGTAAATGTGACATCAATCGTGTATGGAAGTTTAACTTCATTAACTTCTTCATCATTAACCAACCCTGATTTTTTCTTTGAAAAATTGTTTAAAACTGGCAGTGGAACCTGGTGAAACCCAACCCCGGTTCCATCAAAGTATACATCTTCACCTGCTTTGTTCTTCTCAATTGGTTTAGGAACGATATGTTGAAGAACAAAACTTGCGGAGTTGTAACTATTTAGTTTCAACTGAATGCGTTCATTCTCAATTTTAGCTTCTTGAAACACTAGCTTCAACTTAGCAATTTCATCCAGTTGTTGATTGATTAACTCTTCTTTTACCCTAAGAACTCCTGACAATTGAACATTTTCTTTGTATGTCTTACCATTTCTCTCATCATAATCTTTTACCGTTCGTTTTAGCTTCTCAAAATTTTCTGAAAGTTGACGATTTTCATGAATTAGCTTTTCTTTTTCTTTCCTAATTCTTTCTACGTCACTTTTATCATTTTCAATTTTCTCAGTTAATTCTTTTAAACGATCATTTGAAGCTTTTAACATTTTGTCACGGTTTAAGATCTGATCTTCAACGTCTCTGACTCTTCCTGTCAGTTCTTCAACCCTTTTAACGTTGAGGTAAGTAAGTGTACTACAAACCTTGCAGTCTTTCATGCAATTTTTGCAGTCGTTCTCATTTTTAGCTTTCTTACCTGACTCATTGATTGCATCATTCTGACTGACCTTGCTTTTAGACTCAGTGCCAGAACCAGAAACTACCTCTAGCTCTTTCACAGCAAACACTTTGTCAGCCATCTTCTTCAAATTCTCAGCCGTGAATTCTTGTGACGTGTCAATAATCCCGTCATCAACTTTCTTTGGCTGCTGCTCTTTCTCTTTTTCTTTTTCTTTTTCTTTAGCTTCTCCTCCTCCCCACCACAATCTCTGATTTGCTTCTTCTTCATCAGCAATTTGTTTGATGAAAGTTTCAACATCAACAGTATTTGGATCAACAGCAATGTTTCCATTGGGATCTAAGTAACATTCTCTATCAGCATCCCATCTTTTCACCTGTTTAGCTTCTTTGTATATTCGAGAAATTCTAATCATCCTGTTTTGAGCTACCATCTTTCTGTTGACGTATTTCACTTCTTCTGTTCTGGAGTCTTTGAAAGGAACAATCTTTGTCACAAATGCATAGCCCACTGCGTCTTCTTCTGGTAACACTTCACTCCAATCATATCCCTCATCGTCATGAATAACAGCAAGTGCTCTGGATTTTTCTTTGGGATTTTCTTCTATCCGCTTCATTCTGGGGGGTTCAGATTTGTTCTGATGGTAGATAGCTCTTTTGTAGTAATCTTCACAGAACGGATTTGCCGTATCATCAGCATATGCATTTCGACATTCTCTTTTAAAGTGACCTTTTTGTTTACATTTAAAGCATGTGACCTTCGACTTATCAAACCCAAGTTTTGTGGAAGGTCCACCAATCAAATGTCTACCGGTAATCTCCATGAATCTTTGTGCTCGTCTGACTTCACTAGCCATACACCACCTGATATCAATCAACTCCATCTCCTCGGGGTCGATCTGATCATAATCCTCCTTGGTGAGGTTAGTGTTTCCAATCTTGCCTGCAACAAGGCTCTCATAAGACTCTAACACAGAAGCTAAGAACACCATTTGCTGCTTTGCGGATTCTTCACTGAAATTTTGAGCATTCTTTAGATCCACAGCAATGTTACATTGAAACAAATTCTTTGAAGCAGATTGGTCTGAAGTTGTTGACGATGAACCACTATGAAAACCACTGCTTGGAGTTTCTTGATTTGACATGTTAGAACTTTCAGCTGAAAAAGCTGTCTTGGGGACACAGTCTTCGGAATCATATTACCACGGTAATACAGTTCAACATTCTGCTGATATGAAGAGTTATTGACTTTGTTTGATTTCTTGATCTCCAATTCATGACTCTCCAATCTTTCGATTAACAGATCAACCATCAGATCCTCCGACTTGATTGTATTCTTCAACATCAAAGCAAAGTATTGCCAGTCTTTCTCATCCGGCAACGAGTCAAACAGTTTGTCAACCAATTCTTCTTGAGTGTACACGATTTCGTGTCTTGCAAGTTCCAGCTTCAAATGCCCAAATCTTTCGATCATCTTTGACACAGATTCATTTTTCAAACATCCAAACAAATCAAATTCTTTTCTTAACAATTTCTTTTTGTTTTTAACTATCTCAGCACTACCCACACATTTCACTCTAAGTTTCTCCCATAGATCTTTTGCATTTGTGTACTCGATCAACGATATTATGTCGTCTCTCACAGACTGATGAAGCAATGCAATGCACTTTTGTTCAGCAACAAAATTTTCTACATTATCAGTTCCTTCTAAATTTTCATAATCTGATCTTCCGATATTGTAACCATTCTTCAAGCTTTTCTAGCTTAGATATACAAACACTTTTAGCCACTCTTCAAACCTTTTAGCCTATCTATTGTATTCTTCGATCGCCATCAGTTTGGGAGGTTTGTTGTATGTGCCATATGCACTCTCCACACTCAAAGCATCAGACAGGGTTTTCTTTGCACTCGGATTAGGAACATTTTCATTGGTGTTGTTTGATGTATCATCTCCGGTGTTTCTCGTGAAAGCAAACATATCACTGAATAGATTCATGAACTCATCCATCTTCAAGTATCTGAAACAATCAACAAACACTTAGAAAATTTTTGATTTTTTTAACTAAAACAGTTTCAAGCGAAATTAGTTCAAACGGAATCAGCTTTCAAGCGAAATAAGCCTTTTCACACGGAATAGGGTTTTCAAATGAAATCACCAAACAGAATTTAATTTCGTGCGGAATTAGCTTGGTTTCAAACGGAATCAAATCACTTTGGAGCGAAATTAGTAATTCCGTATGAAACCTTCAAGCGAAATCTGATTTCGTGTGAAATCAAAGGCACTTTCAAACGAAATTAGTTATTCCGTGTGAAATGACAATGACGATTTCGAGTGGAATTAGGATGACATCATCCTGTCGGCCACCAATTTGTCAAATTGACCCAGATTTTGATCGAATTTTGGTCCAATTCTTTCAAGGATCCTTTATAACAGTGTTTTACATGGTATATGTGAAATTCAGTCAATTTTGTCCGTTAAATCTCGTTTAATTTTGAAAAGAAGGAGTATAAGTGATGAAAACAAGCTGAATTGGTATAAACTCTTCTTCCTGAGCTCCGATACCACTTGTTGGATCGTTGTGTGACCCTAATGAGTCAATCAGAAGAGTTTATGATCTATTTCAAAGGCAGAATAAGAGAAATAGATGTGTAACAGCTTGATTCCTCTTAATTATCTTCTTATTATTGATTTCAAAGCTTTTACAGATCGTTTGACAAACTGGCAGCACCTCGGCTCTGAATCGGAAAAGTTACAAATGAACTAGCAACACAGGTATATATAGTGTTGGTGATTTCGCTTGAAAGTGTCACATACCATTTCAAGCGAAATTAACATGTCTGATTTCGCTTGAAATGGCCATGCCACTTTCATGCGAAATTACATAAACACCCACAAAACCAACATTCTAACCTGTTGTGCACTAGTTTATCATATCTAGACATAAGACTTGATAAAGACGAAGTTAACAGACATTTGTGCACCAACAGGGCAGGAACTGAACTTACAGACTCCCCCTTAACTGTTGCTATCAGTTCTTCTGTCTGACATTGATATCTTCAGTCACCAGATACTGCACTTACAGACTCCCTGTTGACTGATGATATCATGCCTGCTTTCAACTTGACCACTTCAAACTTCACTAAGACATGAAGTTCAGTTCGATAACTTAATAACAAACTGAACTCCGTAAAACTACATCCACCATCTTAATCAAATGTCTTCAACCCTTCATGTATGATCTCATCTCGTCACGTATCCTCATGAATCAATCTCATATCTTCACGAATCCGCTGAATCCCTGATGGCTTTTATCTCTGATCTTCCCTCCAAATCAAGAAGCCCCACATTATTTCGAGACCTGACTAGCAACTGTCTTGGAAGAGGGACTAAGAAACTTATCTTCTCTACTGAAGAGGGACCAAGAAACTAATCTTCTCTACTCTAAACAGCAACTAATAAGGTTGAATCTTTAACTAACTGTCAAACCAGAATCCAACTTCATCATGTCAATGCTTGATTAACAACCCAAACATACGTGACAAAACTCCATCACACACGAGCCTTTTTACGCACAAGCTTTAGATTTACGAAGAAAATAGGATTTTTTTTATAAACTCTGACTAACTTAAAGTTTCAAAAGAAACTCTGAATGTTAAAGCTCGGATTGATGTTTCACAAAGAAACTCTGATGGAAAAACATATAACCTTTTATATTTCACAAAGAAACTCTGAAATGATAGTCCGGACACAAATGGACAGGTAAACTCGGAATAATTGAATTCTTTAAACTCGGATTCCTTTTAAAAGATAAAACTCTGATGAACTTTGAAATGATAAACTCTTATGGAATGTTGAATGTAAACTCTGATTGCCTCTTAAAACAATAAACTCAGATGATATTTTCTATAAAAATCGGACATTTTTAAATCAAATGAAAAACCCTGAAGATTAAAATAAGAAGTAAACTCTGATGTATTATTAAATGAAAAAACCTGAAGTTTTGAAATTATAAACTCGGAAGGAAGAAACTCTGAATACAAAACTCTGAATACTGGTTAAACCCGGAACAAGATAAAAAATCATAAACATCATATAAAACTCGGACCGTAAATTTATTTCCTTTGGAAACTCTGAACTATATTTTCTTAGAAATTTAAACTGGACACACCAATTTAATTAAAAAGCAAACTCGGACAATGGTCAAGAACTAGAACAACTTAAAAACTCTGACACAGTCAATAAACTCTAAATAGAACTCAAATCGGACGAGATGATTTATTGAAAATAAACCCGGACTAATAGTTTGAACCGCGGAAAGCCTGAATAAACTTAAACTCTGAATTATGTTAATCAGAAAACTCGGATAAAGTCCAAAAGCTTAACTCTGAATGCACATAAGCTTGTAAACCCTGAACTCTTAAAAACTAAACCCTGAAGATGTAAACTCTGACCTCTTAAAATGTAAACCCTGACCACTAAGTTAATCCGGACAAGAGGAAACCTTTTTCAGGATATCTCACAAGTGTGACTTCACACAAGTTCAATAATAATCCGGAAGCACAAACACTGAAAGAAAACTCTAACTAGATGTTGATAGACTAACTCGGACAGGTATAACACTTACATAAATCCGAACATAGCCTTTTTCAGATCAAAACCCTAGAATAGCAGCAACTTGGAAAACAAGAAAAAACCATCACCGCCAACGAACAGCTTCATTTTCTTAAGGTTTTCTGCAGAATCTTCACGTCTTCAAGATGTTTTGCGGAAACAAACATCAAATCAAAAGCAATGGTGATTCGGAAGGCGGTTAGACCATTCCGAATCGGTAACCATGCTCTGATACCACTGTTAAAGCACCAGATCGATGACGAACATCAAACATTGCACTTGATTCAAGACGCAAATCATCAAAATATGAACAAGATAGAAAGATGTAGAAGATGGATCTCTTTATTAATGAATCAGTCATCACAGATTACAAACCAAAAGAGTATACATCATCAACAAGCTGGTTTAGATCACAAAGATCTAAACCGAGCTTTCTCTCACTAACACATAGTATCCCTCTCTCTCTCTCTCTCTCTCTAGAATTCACACACTGGTGGAGAATGGCTAGGATTTGTGAGAGATGCACTAAGCTCTCAAGAGTTGCCCTAATCCAGCCTATATAACACATATATATATAGATTAGGGACTAAACCCAGACAAAACATATTGTTCGGGATACAAAACAAATAATTCGGACAACAATAATAATCAACATATTCCGAGTTTAACATCATAAACTCGGAACCGATAAAGCTTCCAAATTCTTGACTTGGCTTTGACTTTGTTGACCGCAGACCAGAACTGATAAAGCACAGTTACCCAGTAGGAACTGCACTTACAGACTCCCCCTTAACTGTTGCTATCAGTTCTATTTGACATTGATATCTTCAGTCACCGAATACTGCACTTACAGACTCCCCCTTGACTGATGATATCATGCCTGCTTTTAACTTTGGCTGAGACTTGATCTTTCCGATAGAGCACAACGATCTTCAACCCTTCTAATAAAAGACTTGCTGACGATCACTTAAGGCCGTTTTGAGAAACCTGAAGAATCCAACATCAAACACTGTTGATCCTCCCCCTCAATCTACTCCTGAATCAAGTTAACGCGAACCGACCTACAACCACATGTAAGAATATCGCTCGATACATTAATCTTCAAACCTAACCAACAGCAGAAAGAAACATTGGATTTCCAATGCCCAGCCTTGAACACTTCAAACTCCGCAAAGACATGAAGCTTAGTTCGATAAGTTAATAACAAACTGAACTTTGTAAAAGTGCATCCACCATCTTGATCAAAAGTCTTCAACAATTCATGTATGATCTCATCTCGTCACGAATCTTCATGAATCAATCTTCTATCTTCACGAATCCGCTGAATCCCCGATGGCTTTCATCTCCGATCATCCCCTCAAATTAAGAAGCACCACATTATTTCGAGAACCGACTAGCAACCGTCTTGGAAGGGGGACCAAGAAACCAGTGTTCTCTACTCTAAGCAGCAACTAAAAAGGCTGAATCTTTAACTAGTCGTCAAATGAGAATCCAACTTCATCATGTCAATACTTGATTAACAACCCAAACATACGTGACAAAAATGCATCACACACGAGCCTTTTTACGCACAAGCTTTAGATTTACGAAGAAAATATGATTTTTTTTTATTCCCCCTATTTCTTCGTAAACTGTCAAAGTCCAACCAAGTTATTATTATCTTCACCTCCAATGCATGATATTAGTCTCAACTTATTACACGAATCTCTAGTAAGAACCACATTCCAATAACGAGAATCATGTAAATAACCATGGACCGCCATTACCAAATAAAAATTCATGGAAAATTTTTCATCACCAAAATTTTCCCAAACACTCTACTTATCAAAATCCATCATTTACGAAAAATGGAATTTTGACATCTTCATGCCTTTTTTTTTAAGTTCAAATTCCCCGAGCAGATGGTATCCACTATTGGCTCTGATACCACTGTTAAAGCACCGGATCGATGACCAACATCAACATTGCACTTGATTTAAGACGCGAAACATCAAAAGATAGAAAGATATAGAAGATGAACCCTTTATTATTGAATCAGTCATCACAGATTACACAAACCAAAGGAGTATACATCATCTACAAGCTGGTTTAGATCACAAAGATCTAAACCTAGCTTTCTCTCACTAACACATAGTATCCCTCTCTCTAGAATGCCCACACTGATGAAGGGTGGCTTAGATTTGTGAGAGATGCACCAAGCTCAAAAGGGTTGCCCTAATCTACCCTATAAAACACACATATATATATATATACTAGTGACTAAACCCGGACACAACACATTGCCCGGGATACAAAACAAATAATTCGGACCACAATAATAATCAACATATTCCGACTTTAACATCATAAAACTCGGAACTGATAAAGCTTCCAAATTCTTAACTTGGCTTTGACTTTGTTGACCGTATACAAGAACTGATAAAGCACAGTTACCCGGTAGGAACTGCACTTACAGACTCCCCCTTAACTGTTGCTATCAGTTCTATCTGACACTGATATCTTCAGTCATCGGATACTACACTTACAGACTCCCCCTTGACTGATGATATCATGCCTGCTTTCAACTTTAGCTGAGACTTGATCTTTCTGACAGAGCACAACGATCTTCAACCCTTCTAATAAAAGACTTGCTGACGATCACTTAAGGCCGCTTTGAGAAACCCGAAGAATCCAACATCAAACATTGTAGATCCTCCCCTCAAACTACTCCCGAATCAAGTTAACGCGAACCGACCTACAACCACATGTAAGAATATCGCTCGATACATTAATCTTCAAACCTAACCGACAGCAGAAAGAAACATAGGATTTCCAATGTCCAACCTTGACCACTTCAAACTTCACTAAGACATGAAGTTCAGTTCGATAACTTAATAACAAAATGAACTCCGTAAAAGTACATCCACCATCTTAATCAAATGTCTTTAACCCTTTATGTATGATCTCATCTCGTCACGTATCCTTATGAATCAATCTCCTAAACTCACGAATCCGCTGAATCCCCGATGGCTTTTATCTCTGATCTTCCCCTCAAATCAAGAAGCCCCACCTTATTTCGAGACCTAACTAGCAACTGTCTTGGAAGAGGGACTAAGAAACTTATCTTCTCTACGGAAGAGGGACCAAGAAACTAATCTTCTCTACTCTAAACAGCAACTAATAAGGCTGAATCTTTAACTAATCGTCAAACAAGAATCCAACTTCATCATGTCATTACTTGATTAACAACCTAAACATACGTGACAAAACTCCATCACACACGAGCCTTTTTACGCTCAAGCTTTAGATTTACGAAGAAAATAGGATTTTTTTTAAACTCTGACTAACTTAAAGTTTCAAAAGAAACTCTGAATGTTAAAGCTCGGATTGATGTTTCACAAAGAAACTCTGAAATTGTAGTCCGGACACAAATGGACTGGTAAACTCGGAATAATCGAATTCTTTAAACTCGGATTCCTTTTAAAAGATAAAACTCTGATGAACTTTGAAATGATAAACTCTTATGGAATGTTGAATGTAAACTCTGACTGCCTCTTAAAATAATAAACTCTGATGGTATTTTCTATAAAACTCGGACATTTTTAAATCAAATGAAAAACCCTGAAGTTTAAAATAAGAAGTAAACTCTGATGTATTATTAAATGAAAAAACCTGAAGTTTTGAAATTGTAAACTCGGAAGGAAGAAACTCTGAATACAAAACTCTGAATACTGGTTAAACCCGGAACGAGATAAAAAATCATAAACATCATATAAAACTCGGACCGTAAATTTATTTCCTTTGGAAACTCTGAACTATATTTTCTTAGAAATTTAAACTGGACACACCAATTTAATTAAAAAGCAAATTCGTACAATGGTCAAGAACTAGAACAACTTTAAAACTCTGACACAGTCAATAAACTTTGAATAGAACTCAAATGGGACGAGCTGATTTTTTGAAAATAAACTCGGACTAATAGTTTGAACCGCGAAAAGCCTGAATAAACTTAAACTCTGAATTATGTTAATCAGAAAACTCGGATAAAGTCCAAAAGCTTAACTCTGAATGCACATAAGCTTGTAAACCCTGAACTCTTAAAAACTAAACCCTGAAGATGTAAACTCTGACCTCTTAAAATGTAAACCCTGACCACTAAGTTAATCCGGACAAGAGGAAACCTGCTTCAGGATATCTCACAAGTGTGACTTCACACAAGCTCAACAATAATCCGGAAGCACAAACACTGAAAGAAAACTCTGATTTGATGTTGATAGACTAACTCGGACAGGTATAACACTTACATAAATCCGAACATAGCGTTTTTCAGATCAAAACCCTAGAACAACAACAACTTGGAAAACAAGAAAAAAAACCATCACAGCCGACGAACAGCTTCATTTTCTTCAAGTTTTCTGCAGAATCTTCATGTCTTCAAGATGTTTTGCGGAAACAAACATCAAATCAAAAGCAGTGGTGATTCGGAAGGCGGTTAGACCATTCCGAATCGGTAACCATGCTCTGATACCACTGTTAAAGCACCGGATCGATGACGAACATCAAACATTGCACTTGATTCAAGACGCAAATCATCAAAATATGAACAAGATAGAAAGATGTAGAAGATGAATCTCTTTATTAATGAATCAGTCATCACAGATTACATACCAAAAGAGTATACATCATCTACAAGCTGGTTTAGATCATAAAGATCTAAACCGAGCTTTCTCTCACTAACACATAGTATCCCTCTCTCTAGAATTCACACACTGATGGAGAATGGCTGGGATTTGTGAGAGATGCACCAAGCTCTCAAGAGTTGCCCTAATCTAGCCTATATAACACACATATATATAGATTAGGGACTAAACCCAGACAAAACATATTGTTCGGGATACAAAACAAATAATTCGGACAACAATAATAATCAACATATTCCGAGTTTAACATCATAAACTCGGAACCGATAAAGCTTCCAAATTCTTGACTTGGCTTTGACTTTGTTGAGCGCAGACCAGAACTGATAAAGCACAGTTACCCAGTAGGAACTTGTCACGGCCCCTGACCCGGTTTGACCCGTTTCAGGAGCCGCGAGACAGAAATCCCGTGGTATCTATTTAATTGAGTTTAACAGCGGAAGTTTAACATCAGGATCTTTTTAAGACTGAAATATTTCCCGATTATTTTATTTCACAACGCGGGATAAAACCCCGGTAATTTACAATACTATGATTTCACAAAGAAATCTTTTATTTTACTAAACATGTTTCTTTATTTTATCCTGAGCCACTTTCTTAAGCCTGTAGTGCTTCACGGCACTTTGCCTGGATCATAACAGATCACCTGAAACATGTTTGAAAAAGGTTTTGTCAGCGGGAAATACTGAGTGAATCATTCTATTTTGCATAATGATGCATAGTTATCAATTACAGCATAAGAGCGATTACAATGGCTTCTATCTTTATTTTTATCTGGCGTTCTGTCACAATGGTGACAAGTCACAATGGTGACGATGGTCATACCACTATTAGATCAATGAACCTAAATAGTGATGATTATTCCTGTAGGTCAATGAACCTAACAGTGATTATCCCGAGTAGGTCAATGAACCTAACTGGGAGAAATTAGTAATGTGCACAATACCCCACTAACCAGTAATTCAAGATATCCACAACTTAGTCCCTGTAATTATAACCTTGAAAAATAATTTGAGGTATTGTAAAATAGTTGATAAAAAGAGAATGACTCACAAACTGTGAGAAAAAGAGAATGACTCACATTGCAGATTTAATTTGAGCAGAGTCTAGCCTACTGATTTAGCCTTTTCAATCCTAAATTTAATAACAGGCACACAATTCGGTTAGTAACTTAATACAGCATTTACGATAACTCACGAGATCAAATTCTCACAACGAATGACAAAGTGCTATGCTTAAACATCCATCGAATTAACGACTAATGACAAAGCATTACCCTAATGTGGGCAGCACTTAAACATCCATTGGATATATTGATCAATCGGACAATGAATCGTAATAGCGATCGAGTTATTACCCTGATTGCGGCGTCGATTAGTGAATCGTGTGTGTTAATTGTGATAAACAGAACGTATCTCGAAGCGTATTACGAATTGGTTCGTCGCTCAAATTCCAGAAATCAAGTGCCAACCTCTGCTATTTATACACGAATTTTGAACTGCTTACGGACCGTAACAAATAACCCTTACGGTCTGTAAGGGTCTTGAAATTAGCATAGGGTGGCCACGTGTGGGACTAGGCCTTCTGAGTCAGTAGTTTCGTAAATTTCAAGTTTGACAGCATTCTATGTAGATAATCGTTAACTAGGAAATACCCCCCTGAGTTTTAGGGGCCCTGATCCTGATTCTGATTGTTCTGAAAATTTTAGGGTTTGCGCAGAATCACTTGGGTGTCTTAATTAGGGTTTCCTATTGGTCAAATTAATTTAATACATATGACTTTTAATGAGGGTTGTTACAGAACTGCACTTACAGACTCCCCCTTAACTGTTGCTATCAGTTCTATTTGACATTGATATTGATATCTTCAGTCACCGAATACTGCACTTACAGTGACTCGATGAATTCCTGTTTGTTATGTTAACAAATTGATTGCTATCTACCTGCCTTAGCAACGATAGTACTATAGTTTGGACTCAGCACCTGTTCATTCAGGGGTTGTTAAGGACAATTACTTCACGTGTTTACAGTGGTGAACATGTGTTGCGCACTCGCTACTCGCAGTCATTAGTATTGATAGGATCTTTGTCGATAACTTACATGCTTCACATTATACGTTGTACATGCTGGTTATGTGTAAACGATTTCGAACTCTATTATGCTATTATCAAACTTATATGCTCACCTTTACACTATGTGTATTGACCTTTATTTTAACGTATGTGACAGGTGCCTAAGATGCTAGGGATTGCTGTGCCTTGATGAATCAAGCTAGGGGTCTAGTTATGTCACGCTTAAATCTGAGTCGTCGGAGCAGTATTTGTTTATGAGACAATTATTTGTAATAACTGTTTTTATTTGGATATGTTGTGGTATGGGACATGACGTTTTAATTATCTGGTAATGAGTAGTTGTTATGGATACTCATGGACAATCTGTTTCGCTCAGTGACATGCCCCGATGTTTCCGCCATCGGTTGGGGTGTGACATATAAGGAGACTTATGTAGAGGTTCTAAGGTTAGACACATAACCTAATTACTCTCATAACATCAATCGACCTCCTCTCCTCAACCGAACACCCTATTCGGTTTCTTCATCACCATCATTAGATTGCACCCTAAGGAGGAACCAGATCAACCTGACAATCATGTCAAACACTGTTGCTGCGTCTCCATTTGGATTCTCTGCTGGCTTGTACTGATGCAATCAAAGGTATGTTTTCATGTTTTCCATTATGTCTAAACAGAACTGATAAACATATAATGGATTTTATTAGTAATAACTGAACTATAAGTGGCCAAGGGACGACGACGGAGGTTTATATTGGGATGAGTTCATTAAGTTATTGCATTATAAGCTTTAAACCGTGGTTGCTAAATATGCATGTGAACATCGATATAGTGTCGGTTGCTCTATCGGGAGTCACACGAGTTGGGTTGCAGCCGATAACTAAACCGATACATCACACTTTTGTTCTATATCTCTCTATCCCTGTCAATATATCTATGAAAGTAGGGAACATATTCATAAATAGCTTTGAGGATTATTACATGAATGACTTTTATAATTTACTTCGAAAGATTATTTATTGAGGGTAAATTATCTTACAACGTCTTCAAAAGTGAGAAGGGTGCATAGACACAATAAATCACAAAATATAACACAATGTCGAGAAAAATATAACACAATTCCGATAAATCGGTTATTACAAGGGGCGGAACTATAGTTATAGGAGCCGTAGCACAGGCTACGGCTCAAAAAATATGATACTTTATATTACTAAAAAATACGAGAATACCCCTAACCAAAAAATATGATACTTTATATTACTAAAATCTCATTTTTTTTATAAGCCCAAATATTTTTTACAACTCAAAAACTTGTAGAATAAGTGAGTCCAAATGATAAAATAAGCCCAAATTAACAATAATAGAAATGATAGGAGGCCCAATTGGTAAATAACAAAGCTTGGCCCAATTGTTGATAGAATTGAAAGGAGGCAATTTGGAAAACCAAACGGCAAAGAATTATCTGTGTTGAACAGAGGCCAACTACTTTGCTGGAATCGTCCCTAGCCCTGTTGTTTGATCATCCCTGCTGGAGCCTAATATCTGCACGAACTCGTCCCTGCTGAAGCCTAATATATGCATGAAATCGTCTCTGCTAAAGCATGATGTTTAATCATCCCTACTGAAGCCTGCTGGAATCATCCTTGCTCTAGACTATTTGATCGTCCCTAGTGTTTGACTTATTTTCCCACAGCCGTCGCTAACATAACCACGGTCTTAATATCTCTACCTGTGTAGGGTGATTGATCTCATCCACAATTGAAGGTAGAGGTGGGAAGATTATATAGTTTCTAACTCGTGACAACCGTGTTGTTAGATATCATTTGTGTAACTAATATCTCTCCTCTTCTATGGTTTTGAATTGAAAGTGTACTTTGTAAATCAACTAGCTAGTGAAAATCGGGGTCATGCTACATTGTGACATCTTTTAGATTAAATTTTCTATTATGGATGTTTATACCATATATGCCTCTGTAGTTTAATTTGTATAAACATTATGACTATTGTTTGCCACTACAAGAATATAGAGAAATAGCGGCGACGTCATTAGCGGCAACATCTAAATTGTCGCCACTAAAGGTGTTATCCGCGTTTCTGATAAATTGAACAAGATCTGGCTGTTGATTAACCAAAGGATCTAATTGGGGGTGTTTTATCATATTAAAAGCAATAGCATTGACACATATAGGGGCTAATCTCTCTTCTTCTTTTCTCTATGCAATATATTTTGGGCGAATTCTGACCTCCGTCCTCTCCCGTCTCCAGCTTCCCCGTCTCCGGCTACCCCGTCTCAAATCCGAGGACTTGAGACTTAATTCCGATAACTACGGCAAATATTTTTTCAAGAAATGTTCGTTTTTGTCCATCAGGGGCCTTTTAACTAACAAAGAACCTCTTAGGGTTTTGTGAAACTTAAACATTAACCTTTAACTATTAAATCAACTAATTTATCAAAAAAATTACATATTCCACTATTTAAAATTGGAGCGTATTAAGTCAACTAATTTATCAAAAAAAAAACATATTCCACTGTTTAAAATTGGAGCATATTAAGTCAACTAATTTATCAAAAAAAAACTACATATTCCACTATTTAAAATTGGAGCGTAAATTGGTATTTATAACTTTCAAAATCGGCCTTTGTTAAAAAAAAACTACACATACAACTATCTCTTTTAATTCATTCTTTTTCTTATATCTTGTCACTGGTATAGATCTTAAAAAAAAATTCAATAACTAGCAATGATATTAACACATAAGTCCAGAAAAGATGAACTAGGGTTTCATTTTCATACAACAAGGACTACAAGAACAAAAACATTCAAATCACTTACAACTTCACTTATTATCAATCAACAAACACATTTCATTTCTGTCAACTACAAACACACACTATCAAACTTCTTGAGTTAAGAAATCATCACGATCTGTAAACACATGATCAAACACGCATCTTACGGCCGATTTCGGCTACCTGCATCATCAGGAACAGGACGGTTGAACATCTTCTTCCACAAAAAGAACTCTTTCCTCTGATACCTCGGCACCGACTCCTCACGCATGTTCTTGAATTTGTCCCTCACATGTTCGATTTTGGCTTTCCATCCACGTCGATTTCCAACACCCATACCTATATGATATCCCCAGTAGAACTTCATCTCGTAGCTATCCTCAACCGGGTTTGATCCGCATACAAACTCATGGTCTTCAAGTTCTTCATACACGGCAATGTCTGGGAGAAAAACTGGTTTGGTTTCTTCTTCTTCTTCTTCGTCGTCGTCGTCTTCTTCTTCTTGTTGTTGTTGCTGTTGTTGTTGTGGTTGTTGTCGCAGCAGTTCTAGTTGTTGTTGTGCGTGTACGCTATTGGCGGTGTCTTTGGTTTCTTCATTAGAGCTGGAAGAAACGGGGTCAGTGTGAGGGCGTTTGGGTGAAGGGGGGGCGGAGGAAGTGTCGGTGTCTTTTCTTTTGTTTCCGGCAGGGTTTTTTGTGTGGTGTGAGGGTGTGGAAGAAGAGCCAACTGGTTCCGACATTAGAGATGATCAATGGAGAGTTCTGAAGGTGGGTTTCAATGGAGATCGAGAGATCAGTGAAGGTGGGTTTCAAATGAGGGAGATTAGTTGTGGGTTAAGTGATTATGAGGTAGGTTTGGTTGTATTTAAACAGGCGCTGATCAAGATTCATATAACCGTTTTAGAATCTTGTGAGGATTTAGAAATATTGTTATAACGGTTGACAGTTGGAATCTAATCAAGCTATGTAAAAGTTAGTTATTGTAGATTTGACATGTGATAATTAAGTAAAAAGAGTTGAGAAGAAATGGTAGATACACATTCTTGTCAAAATAGAAATTTAATAATTTTTTAATAAATAATGTGTCATTCATTTTTTTTAACGTCCAACATAAGAATCGTCGGGTACTCCGTACGCGGCACCCATTGGTTTTAAAGATAGCACGTGGCAGCCCAATCTGCACGCACGGAGCCCCTAGCTCACCATGCCACCAGTTCCGGGGAAAACACGACCCTGCACCCGCCTGAAAACACAACAATGCAAAGCCGGTAAAACCCAGGTGAATCGGGAATCGAACTCGAGACCATTCGGTCAGGAGTCTTTCCTTCATCTCCATAACCACTGAGCCATAACCCAGAGTCTGGCATTCATTCTTAAATGATCAAGAATGTCTCAAGGAATGCAACCACCGTATAATTTTATCTTTTAAAAGACGTCTACATAACCGCAACTCCACTTTTCTCTTCCATTACTTTGATATTTTGTTTTACATAAGACAACTTCTAATATGTAATTTGAATGAAACAATCGAATTTTTGTGTGTATGCACTAATATTAAAAATTGTAATTTTAGCCTAGTTTGACTTTTATCAAGTCTTTTTTTTATATTCGGACAATCGACCAACCAAGGTTTTAAAACATCTTAAAAATGGCGTTAAGTGTATTGACGGGTCAAATGGGAGGAAAGGGGGTTGTATTGTATATGAGGCATGTCTACAAGAAAAAATCTCTAATAGATGAGTCTAGGGCTGTAAACGAACCGAACGTTCAGCGAATAGTTCGTGAATCGTTCGGCGGGAAGTTCGTTTATGTTCGTTCGTTTAATAAACGAACGAACATGAACAAGAAATTTCGTTCGATTAGTTAAATGAACGAACATGAACAGAGGTCTCGTTCGTTCAATTGTGTTCGTGAACGTTCGGTAAAGTGTTCGTGAACGTGTTCGTGAACATGTTCATGAGCATTCGTTGATTTAGTTTAGGTTTGTATGTTTGTGTTTTAATTGAAAATCTTTGTCCTTTTTTATATTTTATTTGTATTTTTTATATTATTAAACTTTTGTTTACTTTATTACCCTGACAATTAAACTAGAAAACCTACTTTCACCTCGCTTATACATCATTTCTCTTTCATTTCTCATTATTTACATCGGCGAATACGATCGACCTCCGTAACACAATAAGGGATTTAAGTTCAAGTGCTACTCTCTGGGCCATCTATCTTTATCCTTTGTCGCGGTCGCCAAATTTATTTGTGTTTGTCTGTGTTCGTGAACCGTTCGCGAACACACTCATTTCCTTAATGAACGAACACGAACATTAAATCTCGTTCGGTAAGTGTTCATGAACCGTTCGTGAACACATTTACTTCCTTAACGAACGAACACGAACAAGGCCTTGTTCGTGTTCGTTCGGTTCGTTTACAGCCCTAGATGAGTCGGCTTTTTCCAACATGTCGTCGGGAAAAGTCTCATAGCCGCAAGCTAGTGTTAAAGTCAGTAGGGCCATCAGGACAGAATATATCCTTTAGCAACGACAGAGACTTTTGAAAAACACATTAATTTAAAAAAAAAATATTCAAAATAAATATAAAAATTAATCTTCCCAACCACATGTCGTTGGGAAAAACTTGTATTCAAAAATTTACTTTTTAATTAAACTAAATAAAAAATCCATAGTGGTGACATATCGTTGCTAAAGTGTTGCTATTAAAAAAATGTTTGATTTTAGTTAATTAAAAATTTTAAAGGTGACAAACTTTTAACGACAACCTGTCGTCGCTAAAGGCCAATTATAGACCACCACATGTCATCGGGCAGGGTTCAGAGAGCGCCAAATTATTATTCATTCACTCCTAACGTATATCAATGACATGTCTTCGGGGAAAAACAATTAAAAAGAATAATTTACGTCGGAACCTGTAACGTGGATGTGTGGTCGGGAAAGTTCGGTCGTATCTTTCTTGTAGTGTGTATATAAGTTTAGGAGATATACACTAGCGACAATTAGATGAATTGATCCTAGATTGACACTTTGGTGAGTTTGACCAAATTAAACATGCATAATGCACTAATATGATCGAATGAGCATGTTAATTCGATCATAGATTTTTGTTCGACAGACAAGGTTGCTCATATTCAACAATCCAGTGTGGTTACTTAACTTAGCAAATCCAATATGAATATATAGTGTTTACAAATTAAAGTATAAATTTAAAATGTCTTACAAATTTTTATAGTTATCACTTATCTGTTAGAAATCACATTTTGTTTTTTTATTGGATTGTAGCCAACTTCATGAGCCTATATACATTATATGAAATATGTTCATATATGTGTTGCCATGAATATGGTAATTAAGGGATTGATAAGTTAAGTATCATTTGGTAAGGTCCTTATACCTAGCGGCGTTCAAAAATATCGAAGCTTAAAAGAGAGTACAAATATAACCAATGATTATTGTCAAATCTTGAATTATACGCATATGTATATAGTCAATTTTAAACTATACATATATGTATACTATGAAAAGCTTACCGAAAATATGTGGATCAGAATGTTTCTCAAATTTCTCATTTAGCATAGTGCTTCTCACACGATCCTAACAATATATATATATATATATATAGGGAGCCGCTAGAATGAGAACCACCACGAGTTATGAGAACCACGAGAACCGCGCCCCGCGGGTGGCCGTTGACTACGAAATTTTTTTTACACCTAGATCCGTATATTTTAAGACCGGGTGTAAATTTTGGGTTCAAACAGCGCGCCCGAGGGGGTAGTTTTTTACGCCCAAAGTTTGGTTAAAAAAAAAGAAATATTAAAAAAACCCAAACTTTGGGCGTAAAAAACTACCCCATCGGGCGCGCCGTTTGAACCCAAAATTTACACCCGGTCTTAAAATATACGGATCTAGGTGTAAAAAAAATTTCGTGGTCAACGGCCACCCGCGGGGCGCGGTTCTCGTGGTTCTCATAACTCGTGGTGGTTCTCATTCTAGCGGCCCCCTATACATATATATATAGGGTAGGGTTCCAGCGTGAACAACCTCCCAAGAGTGAACTGCGTGAACAAATATGGACCCTTGATTTCCTTTTTAGTTGTTAAGGGTAGGATTGTAATTATATAAAAAATTATATTTAAATTATTATTTTAATAATTGAATTAAGTTACATCTTTCATAATTTAAATTCATTATCCAAATTATGTTTATTTATTAATATGATAATTATCAAAACAAACAACAAATCACCATATTTCAATTTTAATTTTTATTTCAGATTTCATCACCAGAATTCAAAATTTGATTTTTAAGATCCACGTAACCTTCATATTTCTACGATATACATATGTGTACAATAATTCACATGTGTACATCAACATTCAACACACAAAAAAATTATGAGAAATCACAAAAACAGACGATATACACATGTGTACATCGCATTAAAATGAGGGCAAAATCATAATACACATGTGTACATCGCATTTAAACAAATAATTATTTTAATAATTGAATTAAGTTACATCTTTCCTAATTTTTGATTTGATTTGTGAGATTTATGCAATCAATTTAAGATTGGAATTACACATATACCCTTTTTGTATTTAATTAAATGAAAAAAAGTAACTAAATAATTACCATCATGTCACTCACTTTAATCTCAAGATCATAAAAATCAAGGGCCCAGATCAGTTCACACAGTTCACTCTTGGGATTTTGTTCACGTTTGAACCTAATCCTATATATATAGGGGACCGCTAAAATGAAAACCACCTCTAGTTGTAAGAACCGTGAGAACTACACCGTACGGGGCGAGGTGGACCAAATTTTTTTTTTCATAAACGTAGATGCGTGTATTATAAACACATTCGTAAAAAAAATTCAAAAAAAAAATGTCGTGCGTGTAGTTTTGAGCAACACAAGTTTGCGTTTACGGGTACCGTAAATTTTTTTTAAAATTTACGGTATCCATAAACACAAACAAAATTATACACACGACATTTTTTTTACATATGTGTTTATAATACACGCATTTACGTTTATGGAAAAAAAAAATTGGTCCACCTCTCCCCGTACGGTGTAGTTCTCACGGTTCTTACAACTAGAGGTGGTTTTCATTTTAGCGGCCCCATATATATATATATATATATAGGGAGCCGCTAGAATGAGAACCACCTCCAGTTATGAGAACCATGAGAACCAGTATCCCCCAATCAAATTTTGACAACAACAAGGGTATATTAGTCATTTACACCAAATATCATATCATTCATCTCTCTTCATTTAAATCTGACATTCTCTCTCTTCCTCTTAAATCTCACCATTTCTCTCTTTTTCATTTAAATATCACTGTCATCTTCCTTTTAGTTGAAGATTTACCTTGTTCCTCATTTGTTTCCACTACCATCTTCATCTTCGATGGTGAGAGAGAAGGGGAATCTGCCAACAGCCTCTAAAAAATCCGATCTACCTCAAACACCCCCTCCCTCCGGTCAGCAGCAGCCACCCCCTTTCTTCTCCGATACGTCGACAACCAGCAGCAGCCACCCCCTCACCTCCCCTCTTCATACGTACGGCGCCGGTTAACCCTGAGATTGGTGAGTCGACGACGGTGGTGGCGGCGGCTGATGTGTCAACGGCGGTGGTGGCGGTGTGTCGACGGCAGTGGTGGCGGTGGCGGTTGATGTGTCACCGAGTTTGAATCTTGGGTTTGAATCTTGTGGTTTTGACTTTCTTGATTGGTTGTTTTGGTAAGTGTTTTTGTTGGGTTTGAATTTGTTTGAATATCTTGTTGGGTTTGAATCATGTGGTTTGAATCTGGGGCTTTTTTGATGAACTTTGATTTTTGTTCGGTTGTTGATTGTTGGTTTGATCTGTTGATGTTCATGTTCATGTTCCTTTTTGGGTTTGAACCCAGTTGAATGATTTTATCTACTACAATCATGTGTTTTGATTCTGTTGAATGATTTCATTATTGTTGCTGGGGTTTCATTTGATTTGATTTTGGGTATGTACAGCATGTATGGTTGTTATTGTTGCTGGGTTTTCTTTGATTTGTGATTTTGGGTATGTACAGCATGTTTGGTTGTTATTGTTGCTGGATTTGATTTGTGTTCTTTGAATCTGTGGGTTTTGATACGATCGATTGGGGGTTTGATTCTATTGAATATGGTGCCTTTTGAATCTGTTGAATGTGTTTTGAATGATGTTCATCAGGTGCTTTTGAATGTTTGAATATGTGGGTTTTGATCCGTTTTGGATTTTGGGCGATGATGATGCAAAAAAAAAAAAAAACGTAGATTTTGATGACGATGGCGCGGCAAGGACGGCGGAGGGTAGGGTTTTTGATCCTGCAACCCCACTTTTGCAGCCTCTTGATTATCGGATAATCTGAGCCAAACCCCGTTTTTTTTTCGAGATACCCTTTGTTTTTTATGTTTGTTGGGTTTTATATTTTTTTTGAGGCGTCGATGATGATAACAATATATCTGAGACACCTCCCGAGTTTGCGATTTATGGGTGCGTTCGTTTTTGCGTAAAAAAAATTTGTAAAAAAAAATAACCCGTAAACTTTTTAACGTAAAACGTAAAAACGTGAAGCGTAAAAAGTTTCACGTAAAACGTAAATCGTAAAAAGTTTTACTTAAACGTAAAACGTTTTTCGTTTTACGTAAAACGTAAAAAGTAAAAAGTTCTACGTAAAACGTAAAACATAATTTTTTTTAACTCAAACGAAAAAAACGTTAACGTAAAAACGTTAACGTAAAAAACCGTTAACGTAAAAGCCGTTAACATAAAAAAACCGGTAACGTAAAAAACCTGAATTTAAAACCGTTAACGTAAAAGACCGGCGCGTAAAACGTAAAAGGTTTTACGTAAAACGTAAAAGGTTTTTCGTATAACTTTAAAAGGTTTACGCAACACGTAAAAAGTTTTACGTTAGTCGTAAAACGTAAAAAGTTTTACGTAAAACGTAAAAAGTTTTACGTAAACCGTAAAAAGTTTTACCTAAAACGTAAAAAGTGTTACGTAAAACGTGAAAAAATCGGCGCGTAAAACGTAAAAAGTGTTACGTAAAAAGTAAAAAGTGTTACGTGAAAAAATCGGCGCGTAAAACGCAAAAAGTGTTACGTGAAAAAATCGGCGCGTAAAACGTAAATCGTAAAAAGTAAAAAGTTTTTGTAAAACGTAAATCGTAAAAAGTGTTAACGTAAAACGTAAAACGTAAAAAGTTCTACGTAAAACGTTAAACGTAAAAAAACGCTCGTAAAAAAAACACTCGTAAAAAAAGGGGCGTAAAAAAACAGGGCGTAAAACGTTCCGTAAAAAAACGCTCGTAAAAAACGGGGCGTAAAAAACGTAATACAAAAATCTGTTTTTTAGTCATTAAAAAAAATTATCATTAAAATCTGAATTTTAAATATTGTTTTAATATAAAAATATGTTTTTTAATAAAAAGTAATAAATGAATAAGACAAAAAAGACATTTAAAAATAATATTTATAAAAAGACAAAAAAAGTAATTTTACCTAAATACCCTTTATCAATAAAATAATAAAAACATAATAAGGAAAAAAACTTTTAATATTAATATTAACAACTTTAAATCTCCTCCATCCATCTAGTTGATCAAAGGGTTAGAAAGTGGTTCTCATGGTTCTTATAACTGGAGGTGGTTCTCATTTTAGCGGTCCCCTATATATATATATATATATATATATATATAGGGAGCCGCTTGAATGAGAACCACCACGAGTTATGAGAACCACGAGAACCGCGACCCGCGGGTGGCCGTTGACCACGAATTTTTTTTTACGACTAGATGTGTATATTTTAACACCATACGTAAAGTTTGGGTTCAAACGGCGCGTCCGAGGGGGTAGTTTTTTACGCCCAAAGTTTGGTTAAAAAAAATAAAAAAACCCAAACTTTGGGCGTAAAAAACTACCCCCTCGGGCGCGCCGTTTGAACCCAAACTTTACGTATGGTGTTAAAATATACACATCTAGTCGTAAAAAAAAATTCGTGGTCAACGGCCACCCGCGGGGCGCGGTTCTCGTAACTCGTGGTGGTTCTCATTCTAGCGGCCCCCTATATATATATATATATATATATATATATATATATATAGGGTAAGGTTCATGCGAGAACCACCCTTATTGCGAGAACCGCGAGAACCAATGTGAACACAACCTAAAATAGCTAAAAAAATAAATAAAAAAAACCTAACCCCCACCCCCCCCCCCCCCCCCAAAAAAAAAACCTAAACCCCCCCAACCCCCAAAAAAAAACCAACCCCCCCCCCCCTCAAGCTAAATGCTAAAAACTAAAACCCCCAAAAAACCTAAAAAAACCTCACCCCCCCCCCCCCACCCCAAGCTAAAATGCTAAATACTAAACCCCCAAAAAACCTAAAAAAAATCTAAATTTTTTTTTAATATTTTTTATGTTAAAATCGCTACTTTTAGAAGCAAAAAAAAAATTTTAATTTTTTTTTTTTTGCTTCGAAAAGTAGCGATTTTTTTTATAAAAAATATTTAAAAAAAACATTTTTGTGTGATTTTTAGCTATTTTTAGGCATTTTTGGTTGTGTTCACATTGGTTCTCGCGGTTCTCGCAATAAGAGGTGGTTGCTAACGGATCTTTGTCCTATATATATATATATAGGATTGAGTTAAATTGAGAACCACCTCCAGTTGTAAGAACCGCTAGAACCACTCTCCACCAATCATATTCAGCCAACAAAAAGGGTATATTGGTCATTTACTCTAAATGTCATATCCTACCATCTCTCTTCATAATTATGATCAGACCATCTCTATTCTCTCTCTCTCTATTTTATATCTTCCTTTCTCTCTCTCCAAACTTGAAATCCATCACCGGAGATCAAGCTTCTGTCTCCTTGGCCCTCCGCCACCGGATATCACTCTCCGGACCACCGGAGATCAAGCTTCTGTGTGTTTTTTTCTAGTTTTCAAAGACCAGTTCTTCTCCTGTGTTGTTTATTCTTGATGATCAGTGGGTGTTTAGGGTTTTTCTAAAAAAGAATGAAGGAGCAGGGGCGGAAGGCGGTGGTAGGGGCGGTGGTTTGGTGGGAGTTGTGCAGAGGCGGAGGCAGTGGTGGTTTAGTTGGTTCAAGGCTAGTGGGGGCGGTTCGATGGCTGGATGGTGGGCCGGCGGCAGCGCCGCCGTGAGCGGCGGAGGTCCTAGTCTCCTCCTGTGTTGGTGATTCTTGATGATTTTCCCAAAGGTTTGATTTGTTTCTGTTTTGATTGGGATTTTTTGATTCAAAAAGATTGGGTTTTTTTCTGCTTGAAATTTGGTGGGTTTTGATTATTTTGGTGGGTTTGTACAGCATGTGGGTTTTGATTCAAAAAGTTTAGGTTTTTTTTTCTGTTGCATGATGTTCATTATTGTTGCTGGGGTTTCATTTGATTTGATTTGTGGGTATGTACAGCATGTATGGTTGTTATTGTTGTTGGGTTTTCTTTGATTCTGTTGAATATGGTGCTTTATGAATCTGTTGACTGTGGGTTTTCTTTTGATTCTGTTGAATATGGTGCTTTCTGAATCTGTTGCTGGGTAGGGCTGTTCATGAGCCGAGCCGAGCCGAGCCAGGCCAAGCTCGGGCTCGGCTCGATTATAAACCGAGCTGGCTCGGCTCGGCTCGGATTTGAAACCGAGCTGAAAATCTAAGCTCGGGCTCGGCTTGGTTTTAAACCGAGCTAGCTCGGCTCGGCTTGGTTTGGCTCGATTTTATAAAAAAAACTAATATATACCTCTTAAAATTTAATAGCCTAAAATATTATTCAATAATTTAAAAGAATATATTCAAAATAAGTTCAACCTAATACAATTCAAACCAAAATCAAGTTTAACAACGCAAAATAAGTTTTAATTTCAATAAAATACAATATTAGTTCATTAGTATGGTAATCAATCTTCAAATATGCCATAAATATCAAATTACAAACCTATATACATGTAAATAATAATCAGTTTTTTTGTAATATATTATAATGTATATAAAATTAAAACTTATTATAAGTAAAATAATTCGAGCTAAACCGAGCCGAGCTACAAAGCGAGCCAAACCGAGCCAGCTCGGCTCGTTACGAGCCGAGCCGAGCTAGGCTCACTTTCTAACCGAGCCGAGCCGGCTCGGCTCACTTTTAAACCGAGCCAAATCGAGCGAGCTTTTTCCGAGCTAAATCCGAGCGAGCTTCGAGCGAGCTCCGAGCCGCGAGCTTTTTGAACAGCCCTATTGCTGGGGTTTCATTTGATTTGATATTTGAGTTTTTTAACTGTGGGTTTTTGGGTGGCGATGATGCAAAAAAAAAAACTAGATTTTTGATGACGATGGCGCGGCAACGATGGTGGAGGGTAGGTTTTTGAACCCGCAACCCCACTTTGCAGCCTTTTAATTATCGGAAAAAATCTGAGCCAAACCCTTTTTTTTCGAGATACACTTTTGTTTTGTTGTTGTTGTTGGTTTTTTATATTCTTTTCCCCCGTCGATGACGATAAAAATCTATCCGAGACACGTACCGACTTTGCTATTTATGGGTGCGTTCGTCTTGCGTAAACAAGTTTCGTGTAAAAAAAGTTTTTGTGAAAAAAAAGTTCAACCGTAAACTTTTACTTTTCGCGTAAAAACGTTTTTGTGAAAAAAAAAGTTCAACCGTAAACTTTTACGTAAAACGTAAAAAGTTTATCGTAAAACTTAAAAAGTAAAACGTAAAAAGTTTAACGTAAAAACTTAAAACGTAAAAAGTTTTACACAAAACGTAAAATTTAAAAACATAAAAAGTTTAACGTAAAACGGGGCGTAAAACGTAAAAAATATTAACGTAAAAAACCGGGGCGTAAAACGTAAAAAACCGACGCGTAAAACGTAAAAAACCGATGCGTAAAACGTAAAAAACCGGGACTTAAAACGTAAAAAACTGACGCGTAAAACGTAAAAAACCGATGCGTAAAACGTAAAAAACCGACGCGTAAAACGCAAAACGTAAAAAATGTTAACGTAAAAAACCGGGGCGTAAAACGTAAAAAACCGACTCGTAAAACGTAAAAAACCGATGCGTAAAACGTAAAAAACGGGGGCGTAAAACGTAAAAACCCGACGCGTAAAACATAAAAAACCGATGCGTAAAACGTAAAAAACCGGGGCGTAAAATGTAAAAAACCGACGCGTAAAACGTAAAAAACCGATGCGTAAAACGTAAAAAACCGACGCGTAAAACGTAAAAAACCGACGTGTAAAACGTAAAATAACGTTAACGTAAAAATTGGCGCGTAAAATGTAAAAAAAAACGTTAACGTAAAAAACCGTGGGGTAAAAAAATGGATCTTCAAAACGTTTTTTTTTAACAAATCTTTAAAAAAAAATATACTAAAAATTTGATTTCAAAAAATTTGTTTAAACAAAAAAATCTGTTTATAAAATAAAAAACAATTAAGTAAAAAAAGTAATTAATGAATATGACAAAAAAGGTAATTTAAAATTAATATATATAAAAAGACAAAAAAAAGACAATTTTACTTATATACCCTTAAAGAATAAAATATTAAAAACATAAAAAGACAAAAAATACTTAATATTATTTTTTAATACTTTTAATATCATCCATCCATCTACTTGATCTAATAGCCAGAAAGTGGTTCTCGCGGTTCTTAAAACTGGAAGTGGTTCTCATTTTAACCATCCCCTATATATATATATATATATATAGGGGATCGCTAAAATGAGAACCACCTCCAGTTATGAGAACCATGAGAACCACTTATTAGCCCTTAGATCAACTTGATGGATGGATGAGATTAAAAGTAAGAAAAATTAATATTAAATGGTTTTTTGTCTTATTATGTCTTTAATATTATAATCCAAAAGGGTAATTTAGTAAACTAACTCTTTTTTGTCTTTTTATCTTTATTGTTTTTTATTAGTTTTTTTATTATTATATTACTTTCTATTTTTTAAACATAACTTTTTTATTAAAAAACATTTTAAAATTCAGATTTTTTTAAATATTTTTTATACATTTTACAATTTAAGTTTTACGTTAAACTTTTTATGTTTTTTTGACGCGCCGTTTTTACGCCAGGTTTTTTCAAGCGTCGTTATTTTAACAGGCCGTTTTTTTACGTGCCGTTTTTTACGCGACAATTTTTTAACGCCGTTTATTTACGCGCCGTTTTTTCAACGCGCCGTTTTTACGAGCCAATTTTTTAACGTCGTTTTTACGCGCCGTTTATTAACGCCATTTTTTAACGCCTTTTTTTCAACGCGTCTTACGCCCGACTTTTTCAACGCCGTTTTTTACGACCCGTCTTACGCCCGACTTTTTCAAGCGACGTTTTTTTAACACGCCGTTTTTTTAACGCCGTTTTTTACGCGTCGTTTTTTAAGCGCCGTTTTTTTAACGCGCCGTTTTTTACGTGCCTATTTTTTAACGCCGTTTTTTACGCGTCGTTTTTTAACGCCATTTTTTTACGTTTTACGTGCTGGTTTTTTTACGTTTTACGCACCGGTTTTGTTACGTTTTACACGCCGGTTTTTTACGTTAACGTTTTTTTTACGTTTTTACGATTTACGCGCCGGTTTTTTACGTTAACGTTTTTTTACGTTTTACACGTCGGTTTTTTACGTTTTACTAAAAAATAATTTATGTTTTACCTAAAACTTTTTACACTTTACAAAAAACTTTTTACGGTTTACATAAAACTTTTTACGTTTTACGAAAACCTTTTTATGTCTTGCGTTTTTACGTAAAAAATGTTTACGTTTTTACGTTTTACGTTAAACTTTTTACGTTTTACGTTTTTACGTTAAAAAAATTACGTTTTAACTAAAACTTTTACGACCCGTCTTACGTTTTACGTTAAAAAGTTTACGTTTTACGTTAAAAAGTTTACGTTTTATGTTTTTACGTTTTACGTTAAAATATTTACGTTTTACTTTAAAAACTTTACATTTTTACATTAAAAAGTTTACGTTTTACGTTAAAAGTTTACGTTTGACGTTAAAAAATTTATGTCTTACGTATTATGTTAATTTTTTTAATCTTTTTACGTTCTACGTTAAACTTTATTACGTTTTAAACTTTTTTACGTTTTACGTTAAAATTTTTACGTTTTACGTTAAACTTTTTTACGTTTTACGTTTTAAACTTTTTACGTAAAACTTTTTACGTTAACCTTTTTACGTTTGACGTAAAAGTTTACGGTTGAACTTTTTTTTCACAAAGACTTTTTTACACAAAAAACTTGTTTACGCAAGACGAACGCACCCATAAATCGCAAAGTCGGTAGGTGTCTTGGATAGATTTTTATCGTCATCGACTGGGGAAAAGAATATAAAAAACCAACAACAACAAAACAAAAGTGTATCTCGAAAAAAAAACGGGGTTTGGCTCAGATTTTTTCCGATAATTAAAAGGCTGCAAATGTGGGGTTGCGGGTTCAAAAACCTACCCTCCACCATCGTTGCCGCGCCATCGTCATCAAAAATCTAGTTTTTTTTTTTTTTTTTTTTTTTTTGCATCATCGCCACCCATTCCATCAACGGCAAAACGAGATCTGGGGACCAAAATACCAACAGATCAATACCAACATATCAAACCCACAAAAATTCAAAGAAACCCCCAAAATTTCAAAGAATTACCAACAGATCGATACCAACAGATCTAAACCACAAAGAAATATAGAGATCAAAATAGCAGTAGCAACAAAATTACAGTAGCAACAAACCCAAAAGAAATAGCATTCACATCTTTACCAAAACAGAAACCAAGAACACAAATTCAAACCCCCAAAACATACCAACTTTTGTACCAAAAGCATGATACCAAAAGCATAAACCCAGTTGAAAAATTCATACACCCAAGAACACAAATTCATAAAACCCAGTTGAAAAATTCCAACTTTTGTACCAAAAGCATGATACCTTGTGTCCTGTAACAAGACCCACAAAGGCACTCTCTTTATTTTCCTCCATGAATGAAGAACAGCAAATGCAACCATCATTTCAACCAAAAAAACACACGAAAAATCCTCAAGCACCGTCGCCCACCTCTCTCTCCGACGCCGTCGGTTCACACCCCCTTCACCCACCCCCTCACCCATCATTCAGCGCCACCGCCGCCGTCGACACACCGCCACCCCTAATCCACCACATCAAACAAAGAGGGTCTTGTTAGTAGAGAGAAAAAACCCACTTTCCCTTGCTATATAAACAGAAAATCAGAGGAGATACAGGTGGTGCAGAGAACGAGGGGCCGTCAGAGAAATGAGGGGGCCGCCGGAGTGGGTTTGGTGTTTGGGAGTCGCCGGTGTGGAGGTGTGGTGGCGGTGGTGCAGGTAAGTTATGGAGGAGGAGTTAGGGTTTTGGGGGTTTCTTCATGAAGATGAGAGAGATGATGGACTTTTGAATGTTCTGAAACAATTTCGAAAGAGAGAGAGATAAGAGGTTTTGTTTTATGGGGAGTGAGAAAAGTCAGACATTAATAGACATTTATAGGAAATGACCAAATTACCCCTTTTCCTGATTGGTTGAGAGTGGTTCTTATGGTTCTCATAACTGGGGGTGGTTCTTATTCTAGCGGCTCCCTATATATATATATATATATATATATATATATATATATATATATAGGGGATGGTTCAAATGAAAACCTATTTATTGTGAAAACTCGAAAACTAACTAAAAAAAGCCTAAAAATCACATAAATTTTTTTTTTCAATTTTTTTTATAAATTTCGCTGGTTTTTATATATGAAAAAAAAAAAATTTTAAAAATTTTTTGGGTTGTAATGCACATGTGTAGTACACTAATACGGAAAGCCTAAACCACTTAACCCACCCCCCACCGACACCCCACAAAAACCTAAACCCCCCACCCCCACCCCCCAAAAACCTAAATTCACCCTCCCACCAAAAGCCTAACCCCCCACCCCCCAAAAACCTAAACCCCCCCCACCCCCCACCCTCCCGAAAACCTAAAACTAAACCCTAAACATAAACCCGAAAAAAACCTAAACCCCCCACCCCCCAAAAACCTAAACCCCCCTCCCCCCACACCCAAAAACCTAATCCTAATCATAAACCTCCAAAAAAACTAACCCTAAAAGCTAAACTAGACTCAAAAAACTAATTTTAAGCATGTAATTCAATTGTAGTACATGTTATATTGCACATGTGCACTACTATAATAATAGTATTGAAAACAAGACGACACCATAAATCTTTTTTTATGTCATAAAAAATATGCTCGAATATACTTGAATGAAAGATACAAAAATTTGTGATCTTATAGTGCCATTTTTGTTTTAAAATGATAACGTATGGAGAAATGGGAAATGTTTGAAAAGTTACATATTTTTTTTCCAATTTTACCCCTCCTTCATTAAAAGTCTCCCCCCCTTCTTTTTAGTAGTTTTTAATTAGTTTTCGAGTTTTCACAATAACTAGTGGTTTTCATTTGAACCTTCCCTTATATATATATATAGTGGGGGGTTCAAATGAGAAGAAAAATTTTGTAAGAATAAAAAGAATAAGTTTTAAACCAGTAGAAATGCTTCATTTTACTTCATTTAATATTTGTATTTAATGTTATTAATAAGGGCATATAGGTAAATTTCTAATTGTAATTAATTAGCTAACTAAATAAATTTGTAACTCACTTTTAACTATACTCTTTCAAGATAAAATAATTTAGGTTGAAGGACAATTTCCGACATGTGTAGGGTAAATTTTAGTATGTGTAGGATAAATTCTTAAATGTGTATGATAAATTTGGTCCAACTCGCCTAGGGATGGCAATCGGACCCGAACCCGATGGGTAAACCCGAAACCCGAATCATTTGGGGCGGGTTTGGGTCTAGTAATCGGGTTTGGGACCGGGTATGGGATTAATTTTAATTTTTTTCGCGGGTTTGGGACGGGTTTGGGATTTGATGATATACCCGTTAACCCGACCCGATTACCCGATAAAGTATACCCGTTTACCCGGCCCATTTACCCGATAAATATACCCGTTTACCCGACCCATTTACCCATATTCCTTCTATATTTTATATATATAAATATACATATTATTTTTTATAATTATGGAAAACCAAAAGTCACCCCCCATTCCCAAAATCTCAATTATGTAAATCTTTTTATTTCCTTTTAGTTTTTAGTTTCCAAAATCTTTATGCACGGTTACGTGTACACCGACTAGGCGACTTTTAGAGTTCTCTTTTGCACTCTTGAATAGCCTTCTTCCCTTCTCTCATTCACTCCAAAGAAAGATCAGAGGACGATCTGCTATTCATCTTCATCACTAGACTTGTAAACATGTAAGTTCTAACCCTAAATTCGTGTTCAATGCTATGTTTTCATACGAATTTAATAGATGTAAGTTATGTTCAATGCTAGACTTTTGGTGTTCAATGCTATGTGTGATTTTTTAACAATCGATTACCATCCTTAAACACAAACACTTTTTTTAGTTTGCCAAAATTTTACTAAACTAAAGTGGTGTTGGTTGTAAGTTGAACACATGGTCACATGGAAGCTGACAATTTTAGCATCACGAAAGCCATGTTCCTCCCTTTATTTAATTATGTTTTATATTTATACATTAAGATAGATTTAAAAAATAAAAATTGGATCCAATCAATATTGTCCTCTTGTACTAACAATCGTGAAACATCGACTTTGCACTATTTTTGTCATCTATGAATTTGAATTTTTTTGTTTACATTGAGGTATTTTATTTTATATACTTTGTCATTAATTGATATATTTTCATAATGATAATGCTTTAGTAGTTACCCGACGGGTTTGGGTCGTCTATACCCAACGGGTAATTTTTTAGATTAATGGGTTTACCCGAAACCCGTGGGTTTACCCGAAACCCGTGGGTTTACCCGATACCCGATGGGTATTTACCCGATAGAAACCCGACGGGTTTTGGGACGGGTTTGGGATAGGGTTATCTAATCGGGTTTGGGTTTGGGATTACCTAAACCCGTCCCAAACCCGACCCATTGCCATCCCTAAACTCGCCCCGTACGGTGTAGTTCCCATGGTTCTTACAACTGGAGGTGGTTTTCATTTTAGCGGACCCCTATATATATATAGTTATATATATATAGGGTCAGATTTTAGAAAGAACGGTGAAAAGTGTGAGAATGGTGAGAACGATTTTGGTGGTGACATGTGGCATTGATGCTAAATTACACTAAGGGGTAATATTGTCAAAAAACTCACTCACATGAGCTGGGTGTTCAAATAAAACGCCATAAAAACACCCAATTCAGAAAAACGCCATGAAAAATACTCAGTTAAAAATGCCATAAAACACCCAGTTCAGAAAAACGGCATGAAAAAACTCAGTTGAAAACGCCATAAAACACCCAGTTCAGAAAAACGCCATGAAAATACCTAGTTAAAACGCCATAAAAACACCTAGTTCAGAAAAACATTCTTAGAAATGTAGGCTTAGAAAACAAATGCAGTATGCAAGCAATGCAGAATAGAGCAGCAGCAGATGCTCTATTGTTTGATGCACTAATCAGATAATAGATGCTCTAGCACTAGATGCTCTAATAGATGCTCTAGTACTAGATGCTCTAATAGATGCTCTACTACTAGATGCTCTAACAGATGCTCTAATATTTGGCATGCGTTATTATGTGGGATGCGCTATTATGGAGTAAGTTCAGAAAAACGCCATGAAAATACTTAGTCTAAAACGCCATAAATACTCAGTTCAGAAAAACGCCATAAAACCCAGTTAATTTTTTTTCGAAAAGTATATCAATACTATACTCGTTGGAAAGATAAAAAAACGCTGACTTTTATGGTGTATGTTTTTTTCGAAAAATAACCAGGTATAAAAAAGTTATTGTCGTTTAAATATGATGGGGGAAAATGGCATGTGATTAGCATGTGCACATTTGCTTGGATCTTCCTATTTTACCCCTCATGGTAGTTCCAAGGCCCCTATTATTTACAAAAATGCCACCGCATCAATCTAAGCCACAAACCACTAAGATCTTGTGGCTGAGAATCGTTCTCACACTTTGAGGCGTTCTCTCCTGGTCCTGTTCCTATATATATATATATATATATATATATATATATATAGGGTGGTGTAACACCCCGAAAACGGGTTTGGTAATCAAACCCCATTAATACTAAAAGACGGGTAAAATACCGTTAGTGGTAAAATTAACCGGGTAAATATTAGGATTTAAATAAATAAACCTAATATTAAATAAAAGTTGAACAAATCCTTTTTAGGAAAATAAAGTGGATAAAGGGCCCAAGTTAACGGGACTTAAAATAAACCTAGTCATAAACTTCCCCGAACCCATTAAGTTAACTAGGGGTGTTTAACCTGGTTAATAAGATGGAATATGGATTAGAAATAAGTAGGTTATAACCTACTTAATAATTAACCAAACATGAGGGACCAAAGTTAGATAATTGGAAAACTTTATTTATTAAAAACAAAATAAAACACACACACACACATAGTGTGTGCGTATGATCGATCAGGAGAAGAGCTCCCATGGAGCAAACCCTAGTTCAACAAATTGAAGCTTGATTCAAGCTCAAAATCGATGCATGAATACATAGAAACGATCACCTCATGGGGATCATAAGGTATGTCGAATTTTTGAAGTTGTGAAAATTTATTAACAACACAAGATGCGAATTTTGTATGAATCATAGAAGTTATGGCTGAATTTGAGATGTATGATTGCTTATGAACAAACCCTAAGTGAAGATTTAGAATAAATTGCTATGATTTAGGTGTTCGGTTGAATTACCACACCTAGCTAAGTGGGTTTTGATAATATGATGAAATTAAGGTTAAATTTGTGCTTATAATCATCATATTGAATAAAAAAAAGCAAGATACTTGAACAAATTATAAGTTTGAGTAATTGTTCATACATGACTTGAAATGGGTTTTAGAATGATATGAAGAAATTGATATTAAAATCATGTTATAGATGTTAGAAATCATATTACCTACTAGTTGGTGTGCAAAAACTTGAATTGTTAAGAGTTCGGATGAAAATATCTAAGTGAGTTCCATGAACCAAATGTGCATTTGAATATGTTGATAGATCAATTGACTTTTAGGAAGTCAAACTAACCAATGATTTGATCGAGTGATAAATTCGACATAAGACCCGTAAGGTGGGGTAGTCATAATTGATAATGACTAATCTAACCGTCTTACGAATTATGATGATAGTTTGACGCCTAACGAGCTAGGTGGAAGCTTGATAAGGGAGCGGGTCAAACGAATCAAGAAGGAAAGGAAAAGCGTAGTTTAGATGCGAGGTAAGTAAAACTTACACCTTTTTGTAGAATGCGTGTTAATTCTATAAGTTATGAATACAATAAAGATAATATCCGAAATATGGTTTCCGACGTGAAAAGATACGGGTCGGAACTAATATAAATGATAGAAACCATGTTTAATGGTAAAAAGGGGTGAAACAGTAAACTAGTCATGAAAAGACAAAGATAAAATGGGTTTTCGAACGGCTACTTTATAAGTAAGTCTAAACGAGTAAAAAAAAGGGGGGAACGGTGATTTAGTCACGAACAAATAGGTAAAAGTTGAAATGTAAAAACGACACCAAACGACATAAGTCACGTAGGGTTAAACGCGTAAGAAAAAGGGTTTAAGAGACATAGCTAAAGAGGTGAGAAATCTTAATTGAGTTATTTAATGAAATGGTAAATAGATACCATTCCAATATAAGCGCAAAAGTGTTTAATCGTTTAGACCAAACAGGTCAAATGGTAATGTAGATACCATTTGACCAATAATGACTAATAAGTGTTTGTCGAGTCTTATGCGCACAGGATAAAACACTTATGATTTAGCGGTTCTATGAATTAGCATATTATGGACGCAAGGTATCAAACGGGTCAATATGTTGATCCGAGCCAGGTACACATCACTAAATTTTAGTTAAATATATGAATTCGTTCAAATGGGTAGCGAAAGTCCTTCGACGTAAAATGAGGGGCTAAAGTTAACAAAAACGCCCTTGATGGGTAAATCGGGAAAACAGCCCTTAGGGATGGTTTAAGAACATATGCCGTGATCATGAAAGTTATAGAGAAGTATAAAAGTTATAGGCATAAGCCTTTTTGAGTAAAATGTATCAAAATGGCCTTTGTCGTAAATTGAAAATCCGAAAGGGGTAAATTTGGGATAAACAATAGATACACATAAAATCCACCACCATAGTAGTTATGGTGGAAGACCCCTCGAAAAGCAATGTGAAAATATGAAGTTAGAAGTGAATAAGTGTGGCTTATGCATTAAAGCGCTTAAATACCCTTAACGGGTCAAAAATAAGCGCATAAGTATAAACGGGTCAACGATGTATAATAACCCATGAATGAACTTTGTGTGATAGAAAACATTTTTATATATGATGTCCGTAGTAATTTAAGTGTACCAAACTAGTTAGTTTGATGAAAGTATGAAACGGGTCAAAAGTTTTGCTAAAGGTTCAATAGTTAAGATAAGGCCAAGAGCTTAAAATCTAGAAAATTTGTAATCCGGATGTCGGATTTTAACTCCATGTGATGGAGAATAAAATTACGGACGCGTAGGAAAAAGAATCGCGTAAAACGGAGGTCTAGATCAAAAGTTATGCCACTTCGAAGTTAGGTTTTGGTTAAACATTAGTTGGGCAAATATGCAGCACCAGCATCAACACATTCTGTCAAAATGGGGCCGTGGCACACGGTGACGGGGTGAATTCTTGAAAATTTTGTTTATTTTGATTATTTGACCCAATTACCTTGTTGTACTTGTTATTTAACTATCAAAACTGACTTCTAAGTTGGTTTTGATCATAGGTGAATGTTGAGAGTCCCGGATGAAGATCAAGCGATGAGCAAGAACCGAACACACGTTAAATGAATATTCCGCCTCAAATCTTGATTTGTTTTGTTATAAGTGAATTATGTAAACATTTACAAATATGTTTTTGAAATGTTGTAAACATATGGGAATGTTGGTAGGACAAGTTTTTGTAAAGTCACATTTTAGCATTAAAATGTGTATTTTATTATTAAAATCTTGATTAATTGAGACGGGCGTTACATGTGGGGTTCTAGAGTGAACACTAGTGTATTTGCGAACTGAGTGAACAAATCCTGGCCATTGATCTACACACGTGTATGACGAGGATCTCATCATCAAATCGTAAAATACACTAGTGTATTTCAACATCAAATCCTAGCCATTGATCTACACACGTGTATGGTCAGGATTAGTTCACTCAGTTCGCAAGCTACATTAGTGTTCACTCTTGAACCTAATCCTATATATATATATATTATTGGATTTTCTTAGACCAAACTATTGGCTATTGGCCGATGCCTCCCCCAACTATCACTTTAACGTCCGTCACCCCCAACTTAACACTTAGTGTGTTCTGTCACCACATCGTTAACTGATCACTAACTTTAGATTCCGTTACTATACTTTTGTGGGTGTCATAGGGATCTTAGGAAGGTTTTAGGGATTTTAGGACACCCCGAATGTATAGTAACAAGACCAAAAGTAAGTGATCAGTTAACGATGTGGTGACATAACACACTAAGTGTTAAGTTGAGGGTGACGGGTGTCAAAGTGATAGTTGAGGGTGGCAGTGGCCAATAGCCAATACTTAGAAGTGATAAAATCCAATAACCCTATATATATATATATATATATATATATATATAGGGTGGGTGTAACACCCCGAAAAATGTAAAACCTTAAACCGGAATTAGTAAGGTTTAAATAAACGAGAATTTACTAACTAGGAATTTTAACCTAATTAGTTAATATGTCTAGAAATAACCATGAAGTAGAGTAAAAGTTCACAAAAATCAATATTTATCAAAGTGAAGGGGGTTAAGTTGTTAAAAATTGAAACTTAATTCTAATAAACAAACAAAACACAAATTTAACCCCCATTTGATATCCCTGGTCGACCAGAACATCACAGGGGGCGACACCCACTTCTCCAAAACCCTAAAATCTCATAATCTTGCAAATTGGAGGGTTTATCCAAGTAGAAATCGAAAATTGAGCCTAGAATCCTGATCCTCATTGCAAGAGGATTCTAAGGTATGTGAAATTTGATGAAATCTATCAACTTGAAATTCTCATGATTCTGAATTTCTGAAATTAGATGCTTGCATGTGTGTTATTTGGTCGGATTAAAGTTGATTAGGTGTTTAGAAGTAAAACCTAACTAACTATTGGAGAAATCATGCCCAAATTCAGAGAATTCTATGAATCCATGGAAGCTAGGTTATGGGTTTTATAAGATGATGATGAACACTAGGATTTGAATGATAATTCTAGTATAAATTTCATCATAGGAGATAATTCCTGTGATATTGATGTTAAAATGTGTGCAAGGTTTACTAATTAAAGTGAAATTTGAGGTTTAAATTGCAAGTCATGAACTTGGAAATGATGGTAGGAAAATCTGACCCGTTAGGTGTTTGTAGAAATGCCTAAGTGAGGATTTTTTATGTTAAATTTGATGAGAACGCAGATTTGATCATGTTTCACAATGATATGAATATGGTCATGGAAAGAGTTCTAAACAAGTTGTAAAACTGAATTTTCTAGGCAAAGAGTCCGGATCATCAAGCGGACAAGCCGAAGGAAATTCACGGGGGAAAGGCGTGCTCTAAAGGTACGAATTTACCATTTCGTTACATTATGAATTAATTAATAGTTTTATGTTGTAGTTTCGAAAACATGGTAAACAATATAGTTCAATATATCATGGAAGTGACCTTCGTCTTAGTCAAGTGAGACGGGTCAAAACAATTGTTAGAAAATTTACGTATGCATTACATTGTTGATGATTAACTCTTGGTATCTAAACGGGTCAAATAATTGAATGAGACATAATTTATACTCTGGAATATGATGGATTGTGCTATGATGGTTGATTAATATTTATCACATCATTAGAAATATTAGAATTGAGGTAATAGGTTGATTTAAGGTAAATTACAAGATTTGGTTTGAATGAGGTGAGCTAAACAAACAAGACCTTAAATTTCCAGGTCCCACCGTAAATTACGGTGATACCGTAATTTACGGTAAGGGTCAAACATGTTACGGTGTAGGTCTACTGATTTACGGTGACCAGAAATCTTCAGGGTTCACCGTAAATTACGGTGATACCGTAATTTACGGTGGAGTCAGAATAATTGTTTTGTTTTTATCATTTCAAATGTGATGTTCAACCACGGAATTTTTATTATTCAAAATCATTAAAATTAATGTTTTTAATGGTTTTAAATTTTAGGTAAATTGACAGATATTACGGATGGCGATCAAGTGTCAAATGAAGAACCGAACACTACATATCTAAGCTTCCGCTATGTTTGAATCTTTAAAACGTTTGTGTATGGATGTAAACATGTTTTGAACATCTAGTTAAATGTTTCAACTTAGTTATTAGTTGACTTATTTTGAATTAAGTTATGAACTTTGATAATGAAAGTCAGGTTTTGTAAATTATCTTTTCCTAGAAATGATACAAACTATTATAAAAATCAAGGGTATAATTTAGGGTGTTACAAGTTGGTAATCAGAGCTCAAGGTTGTCAATAAGTGTTCGGTTCAAGCTTGATCGATCGTCCGGTAAGAATTAACTTGTTTTGTTAATAAATTATGTACTACGTATAAAATGAGAAATGGACAATATGCATGAAAAGAGTGTGTAAGCTCACTCAAAAAAAAAAAAAACAAGAAATGCATGAAACAAGAATGATCAAATCAAGTTACGGACTTGATTAAATAGAAACAAGAATGATCAAATCAAGTTACGGACTTGATTGGATAGAAACAAGAATTATTAAATCAAGTTACGAACTTGATTGAGTTAAAACAAGAATGATTAAATCAAGTTACGAACTTGATTAAATCAAAACAAGTAAAGCATGTGTTATAAATGGAATGTTTAACAATCTATGTAAACATTTCAGAAATCGAGATGGATGATGGAGACAATGATAATGCGGTGCCAAGAGTCACCGAACAAGTGAGGGAAGTGATTGCCGAAGAGGTTGGAAAGGCGATCGAAAACAGTTTGTCGGGCTTTATTGATAAAATCCAAAACACGGTTTTATCAATAGTAGAAGATAGAATCAAGAAACTGGAAGATGATTCAAATGTAACAAAGGAAAAGCGTGGGGGACGAAAGCCTTGTTCATACAAGGAATTCATGGCTTGTAAGCCACCAACATATAATGGGGAGGTTGACCCAATAGTGTGCCAACGATGGCTAAGTGACATCGAAGGGGTATTCGAGAGAACCCATTGTGACGAAGAAGACTACGTAGCCTTTGGTACGGGTCAACTAAGGAATCAAGCGAAAGATTGGTGGGACAACAAAAAGAAGGAGATTGGAAGTGAAGCGGCTAAGGCCATGACTTGGGAGGAGTTTAAGACGTCGTTTCTTAAACACCATAGTCCCAAAGCGGTCATAAACAAGATCAAGGAAGAGTTCATGCAACTCAGACACAAAGGTGAATCCATAGACAAGATCACGGGGATGTTTATGGACAAGATGAAGTTCTGTGATGATTTGATAACGAATGAAGAGCAAAAGGTCTATTATTATCATAACATGCTAAGCGCGGGGTATAGAGAGTTCATAACCCCTTCAAAGTATGAGACCCTTACCGAGATTGTCAATGCTGCTCGGGAAAGGGAGATTGAATTGAAGAAGAGTATAGAACGGGGTGAACGAAGGGCACAAGATGTGAATCCAAGCCCTGCCAAGAAAGCAAGAACGAATGAATCCGCAAAGAAATCTGACGCTAAAGGTAGTACATCAGGTTGCAAAATTTGTGGGAAGAATCATAAGGGCGAATGCCGTTACAAGGATAAGCCTTGTCCCATATGCAAGAAAACGGGACATATGGCTATGTCATGCCCGGAGAAGGTGACGGTTTGTTACAATTGTTATCGAACGGGTCACAAAAAGTCGGAATGCCCGGAACTGGTTGGAAAGAAAGATGGGCAAGAATCGAAAGGTGAAGCCCCGAAAGCAAAGGCAAGATCTTTCCAACTAACGGCCGCAGAAGCGAAGATTGAACCTGACGTAGTCTCAGGTATATTTGCTGTAAATTCAATTCCCGCACACGTGTTATTTGATACGGGTGCGAATAAATCCTTTGTTTCATATGGGTTTATTCGACATCCTTCATTTATTCTAACAAAATTACCTGTGCCTTTAGAAGTAGAGATAGGTAATAACAAAAGCTTTATTGTTTGTGATGTATGTGAAAATTGCAAACTGAGCATCGACGATGAAGAATATTTGATAAATCTAATCCCGATGTCGATGGGAGAATTCCAAGTAGTCGTGGGGATGGATTGGCTATCTCAATACCATGCAAAGGTCGTGTGTTTTCGCAAAGAGATAAAACTAACATCTCTGAGCGGAAAACACGTCACCATTTATGGCGAAAAACGAGGCAACCCCATAGTATGTTCGATGTTGAAAGCTCACAAGCTCATGAAGCGAGGATGCAAGGCATTCATAATTTATGCAAATGAGACCGAGAAAGAATCGCGGAAGATTGGAGTTGTACCGATAGTACGGGATTATGAAGATGTTTTTCCAGAAGATTTACCGGGGATACCGCCTGAACGGGAAGTAGAGTTCGGGATCGAATTGATTCCGGGCGCGAAACCTGTGGCAAAATCCCCGTACCGACTTGCACCGTCGGAATTACAAGAGCTGATGTCCCAAATTCAAGATTTGCTTGATAAAGGATTCATAAGGCCGAGTGTGTCTCCTTGGGGCGCACCGGTGTTGTTTGTGAGAAAGAAGGACGGGAGTATGCGCATGTGTATCGATTATCGGGAGTTAAACAAACTCACGGTAAAGAACCGATACCCGCTCCCGAGGATAGACGACTTATTTGACCAACTACAAGGCGCAAGTTGGTTTTCAAAAATTGACCTTAGGTCGGGGTATCACCAACTAAAGGTCAAAGAAGAAGATGTGCCGAAGACGGCTTTTCGCACAAGATACGGACATTACGAATTTCTCGTGATGTCATTTGGGCTAACAAATGCGCCCGCGGCATTCATGGATCTCATGAACCGGGTTTGCAAGCCAATGTTGGATAAGTCGGTCATCGTGTTTATCGATGATATCTTGGTGTATTCGAAAAGTGAATCCGAACACGCATGCCACTTGCAAGAAGTGTTAGAGACACTTAGACGAGAGAAGCTTTATGCAAAATTTTCTAAATGTGCCTTTTGGTTACGAGAGGTACAATTTCTCGGTCATGTCATAAGTGCCGATGGAGTTTTGGTGGATCCGTCAAAGATAGAGGCAGTGTCAAAATGGAATCCCCCGAATAACCCTTCTGAAATTAGAAGCTTTTTGGGGCTTGCTGGATATTATAGGAGATTCATTCAAGATTTCTCCAAGATTGCATCGCCGCTAACAAAGCTAACCCAAAAGAAAGCAAGGTTTGTTTGGGGAGTCGATCAAGAAAAAGCGTTTCGGACGCTAAAAGAAAGGCTAACTCAAGCTCCGGTACTGACATTGCCGGACGGAGTCGAAGACATGGTGGTCTATTCGGATGCTTCGTTATCGGGGCTCGGTTGCGTGTTGATGCAACGGGGCAAGGTAATAGCCTATGCCTCGAGACAATTGAAGATGCACGAGAAGAAATACCCCACGCACGATCTCGAATTGGCAGCGGTAGTGTTTGCATTAAAAATATGGAGACATTACTTGTATGGGGTAAAGTGCACCATATTCACCGATCACAAAAGTTTGAAATACTTCTTTGATCAGAAGGAGTTGAATATGCGGCAAAGGCGATGGCTAGAGACGGTGAAAGACTACGACTGTGAGATACATTATCACCCCGGAAAAGCAAACGTGGTAGCGGACGCTCTAAGTCGAAAAGCGGACTATGTCCCAATACGAGTGAGGTCAATGCAACTCGTGGTGACCTCGGGTATACTTGAACGTATTCGAGAGGCGCAGTTAGAAGCAGTGAAAGAAGAGAATTGGAAGAAAGAAAGAATAATTGGTCAATTGAAAGATTTGACGGATGGGAATCATGGGTTGAAGACTCGATCCGGAAGGATATGGGTCCCACATACCTGTGGAGTAAAGGCGCTTCTACTTGATGAAGCTCATAAATCCCGTTATTCAATTCATCCGGGTGCGACCAAGATGTACAATGATTTGAAACAAAATTATTGGTGGCCCGGAATGAAGAGGGACGTGGCGAAATATGTGGAAAAATGCTTGACATGTTTACAAGTCAAGGCGGAGCACCAGAAACCATACGGTAAACTTCAACCGTTAGAAATTCCGGTTTGGAAATGGGAACATATTACAATGGACCTGTTAACCAAGCTGCCTAAGACGAATCGTGGTTTTGATGCCATATGGGTAGTGGTGGATAGATTGACGAAAAGTGCTCACTTCATTCCGATTCGTGAGACTTATACGTCAGAAAAGATGTCAGAAGTCTATACCAATGAAATCATAGCACGTCATGGAGTGCCGGTGTCCATCGTGTCCGATAGGGATACCCGGTTTACTTCGAATTTCTGGCGTGATTTCCAAGAACAAATGGGGACCAAATTGTTCATAAGCACTGCGTACCATCCTCAAACGGATGGACAAAGTGAAAGAACGATACAAATATTGGGAGACATGCTACGGGCATGTATAATCGACTTTGGAGGCAGTTGGGATGTTCACCTACCGTTAGTCGAGTTTTCGTATAACAACAGTTACCAATCTAGTATTAAAATGGCACCATACGAACTGCTCTACGGTAGGAAGTGTCGAACCCCGGTTTGTTGGGGTGAAGTGGGTCCACGTGAACTCGCCCATCAAGACATAGTAAAAGCAACGAACGAAAAGATCGATAAAGTTCGGGCACACTTGAAAGCGGCTCAAGACAGGCAAAAGGCGTATGTAGATAAAAGGAAAAGGCCAATTGAATTTCAAGTGGGTGACATGGTCATGCTAAAAGTGTCCCCATGGAAAGGCGTTATTAGATTTAGAAAGAAGGGGAAATTAAGCCCAAGGTTTATCGGGCCATTTAAGATTATTGGGAGAGTTGGCAAGGTAGCTTACCGTCTTGAACTACCGGAGGAGCTAAGTGGGATCCATGGCACGTTTCACGTATCTCAATTAAGAAAGTGCCTGGCTGACGAAACGACCTATATTCATTACGATGATATCGAAGTGGATAATAGTCTAAATTATGTGGTGAGACCGGTTGAAATTTTAGACAGAAAGGTCAAACGTTTACGAAATAAACAAATCGAACAAGTCAAAGTCAAATGGGAGCATAGGAAGGGTTCGGACACTACTTGGGAGTCCGAAGAGGAAATGCGACGCCTTCACCCTATTTTATTTGGTACGTATTGCGGTTTCGAGGACGAAACCCTTTTTAAGGGGGGTGGACTTGTAACACCCCGAAAAATGTAAAACCTTAAACCGGAATTAGTAAGGTTTAAATAAACGAGAATTTACTAACTAGGAATTTTAACCTAATTAGTTAATATGTCTAGAAATAACCATGAAGTAGAGTAAAAGTTCACAAAAATCAATATTTATCAAAGTGAAGGGGGTTAAGTTAAAAATTGAAACTTAATTCTAATAAACAAACAAAACACAAATTTAACCCCCATTTGATATCCCTGATCGACCAGAACATCACAGGGGGCGACACCCACTTCTCCAAAACCCTAAAATCTCATAATCTTGCAAATTGGAGGGTTTATCCAAGTAGAAATCGAAAATTGAGCCTAGAATCGTGATCCTCATTGCAAGAGGATTCTAAGGTATGTGAAATTTGATGAAATCTATCAACTTGAAATTCTCATGATTCTGAATTTCTGAAATTAGATGCTTGCATGTGTGTTATTTGGTCGGATTAAAGTTGATTAGGTGTTTAGAAGTAAAACCTAACTAACTATTGGAGAAATCATGCCCAAATTCAGAGAATTCTATGAATCCATGGAAGCTAGGTTATGGGTTTTATAAGATGATGATGAACACTAGGATTTGAATGATAATTCTAGTATAAATTTCATCATAGGAGATAATTCCTGTGATATTGATGTTAAAATGTGTGCAAGGTTTACTAATTAAAGTGAAATTTGAGGTTTAAATTGCAAGTCATGAACTTGGAAATGATGGTAGGAAAATCTGACCCGTTAGGTGTTTGTAGAAATGCCTAAGTGAGGATTTTTTATGTTAAATTTGATGAGAACGCAGATTTGATCATGTTTCACAATGATATGAATATGGTCATGGAAAGAGTTCTAAACAAGTTGTAAAACTGAATTTTCTAGGCAAAGAGTCCGGATCATCAAGCGGACAAGCCGAAGGAAATTCACGGGGGAAAGGCGTGCTCTAAAGGTACGAATTTACCATTTCGTTACATTATGAATTAATTAATAGTTTTATGTTGTAGTTTCGAAAACATGGTAAACAATATAGTTCAATATATCATGGAAGTGACCTTCGTCTTAGTCAAGTGAGACGGGTCAAAACAATTGTTAGAAAATTTACGTATGCATTACATTGTTGATGATTAACTCTTGGTATCTAAACGGGTCAAATAATTGAATGAGACATAATTTATACTCCGGAATATGATGGATTGTGCTATGATGGTTGATTAATATTTATCACATCATTAGAAATATTAGAATTGAGGTAATAGGTTGATTTAAGGTAAATTACAAGATTTGGTTTGAATGAGGTGAGCTAAACAAACAAGACCTTAAATTTCCAGGTCCCACCGTAAATTACGGTGATACCGTAATTTACGGTAAGGGTCAAACATGTTACGGTGTAGGTCTACTGATTTACGGTGACCATAAATCTTCAGGGTTCACCGTAAATTACGGTGATACCGTAATTTACGGTGGAGTCAGAATAATTGTTTTGTTTTTATCATTTCAAATGTGATGTTCAACCACGGAATTTTTATTATTCAAAATCATTAAAATTAATGTTTTTAATGGTTTTAAATTTTAGGTAAATTGACAGATATTACGGATGGCGATCAAGTGTCAAATGAAGAACCGAACACTACATATCTAAGCTTCCGCTATGTTTGAATCTTTAAAACGTTTGTGTATGGATGTAAACATGTTTTGAACATCTAGTTAAATGTTTCAACTTAGTTATTAGTTGACTTATTTTGAATTAAGTTATGAACTTTGATAATGAAAGTCAGGTTTTGTAAATTATCTTTTCCTAGAAATGATACAAACTATTATAAAAATCAAGGGTATAATTTAGGGTGTTACAGTGGGGTTCTAGAGTGAACACTAGTGTATTTGCGAACTGATTGAATAAATCCTGGCCATTGATCTACACACGTGTATGGCCATGATCTCATCATCAAATCGTAAAATATACTAGTGTATTTCAACATCAAATCCTGTCCATTCACTACAAGAATAATACACTATTACCGGCGACACCTTTAGCGGCGACAGGTCATATGTCGCCGCTATTGGTCGATCCGCGTCACAGGCTCTCAAACCAAACCCCATCCGTTGATCAAAATCATGATCTGACGGTTGGGGATTTATATATCATTACCGGCGACAAGTATAGGTCAATAGCGGCGACAGCTAGTCTCCGCTAAAAGAGAATGTCATAACTTTAATTCCTAGCCACACAAATCTTATCTCTGGTCAACTTCATTAAACTCATTACCGGCGACGATAGGCAATACCGGCGACATCTTGTCGCCGCTAATGGTTGAACGAGCCAAACACCCTATACAGCGCCAATTTCTCCCTCCTCTTTCATTTTTCCCCAAAAATACCTCCGAACACAGCTGCTCATTCGCGAAAATCGTCCAAATCGGTTAGTTTCACTTTGTTTTTGTTAGATTTCTTCTCTACATTTGTTATATAGATGTTATAGGCTTTAATTTTTGCTCTTTTTTGTGTATTTTTGTGTTTGTGGAAGAAATATCGGATCACCACCATCTCGAATCCGGTCACCACCATCTCGAATCCGGCACCACTTCGTCTCCTCGGTCTTCATCTCCTTGAAACTTGAAAAATACGGTTAGTTTTTTTTTTTTTTTTAAGTTTAGAAATTGTATAATTTTTAGTTTAGGTATGTAAATTGTGTATGTTAGTATGTATGTTTGTATAATTTTTAGTATGTAAATAGTATAATTTTTAGTTTAAGTTGTATGTGGGTATGTAAGTGTATGAATGAATGTATGTATGTTTGTATAATTGTTAGTATGTTAATTGTATAATGTAGATGTATTTGAAAAATGTGTATGTAAATTGTATAATGGTTAGTTTTTTTTTTTTTTTAAAGTTTAGAAATTGTATAATTTTTAGTTTAGGTATGTAAATTGTGTATGTTAGTATGTATGTTTGTATAATTGTTAGTATGTAAATTGTATAATTTTTAGTTTAAGTTGTATGTGGGTATGTAAGTGTATGAATGAATGTATGTATGTTTGTATAATTGTTAGTATGTAAATTGTTAGTATGTAAATTGTACAATGTTAGTATGTAAATTGTAAATTGTTAGTATGTTTGTATAATTGTTGTATGTTAGTATGTTGGTGAAAAATGTGCATGTTAGTATGTATGTTTGTATAAAGTATGCAAATGTGTGTGTAAGGATGCAAATGTGTAGGTTTGAAAAAAATGTTAAAGTTTGATAATTTGTATATTTGTGTTTAGGTTTTAAAACATTTATATTTAAATTTGACAAATATATATTAGTTAGGAAATACCCTCTTTATATTAAAATCATCATTTAAAACATAAGGAGCTATGAAAATACCTGCCCGAAATATAAACCATTCTGAAGAACATTACGAGCTTAAAAATCGTGTCTGATATTGAATTCATCATTTCAAACATAACGAGCTAAGAAAACACCCAATCGAAATTGAAATCATGATTTAAAACATAACGTTCCGCCCAAAATTTAAAACAATCATTAAGAACATAACAAGCTTAAAAAAATGTGCACGTGTTTGAATTAATCATTTTAAACATAGCGAGCTTAGAAATACCCGCCCGAAATTGATTTAGAAATTAATTTCGGGTTGTCCCCGTTTATCTTGGGACTGCTTTTTGAATACTTTATCTCATTTAGGATGTGAATGTGTATTACATGATTGTTTGTTTAAGAAGGATTCGGTTATCATTTTCTCTTTGCTCCTCGGGTATATATATCATTACATATATACTTGGGAGCTAAGAGGAAATGCTGCCGAATTTTTCTTAAACAAACAATCATGTAATACACATTCACATATGAGATAAAGTGTTCAAAAAGTGGGTTTAGCAGCCTACCCTTGTCTTGTTAATCCTAAATTAGATTTTCTTTCAGTTGCATAATGCCTATCGATAAAAGTTGGATTGATTCCCCACGTCATTCACCTCAATACAAGCAAGGACTCGAGTCATTTATCGAGATGTGTGAAAGAGTGATAAAAAACCACGATAAAGTTAGATGTCCGTGTACCAAATGTAAAAATTCTGGCTTAAAAACTATGGCAGAAATGAAATACCATTTGCGTATTAACAATTTTTGGAAGGAATACACGAAGTGGACCTATCACAGGGCCACGACTCCAATTGCAGAAGTAAACGATGTTGCGCCACAAGACGGTGTGGTAAACGTTATTGAAGACATTAGGGGGGAGCGTATGGAAGAAGATACATACCTTAACCAAGAGAACTCGAATGGAGATAGTAGCGGTGTTGTTGATGATTTTGAAGACCTGGTAAAGGAAGCTGAAACAGAATTATATCCTGGTTGTACCAAGTTTTCTTCTATCGACTTTTTAGCAAAGCTTTTGAATATAAAGGATACGTACCATTTTCAAAATGAAGGAGTAGATCGACTCCTCTCGTTGTTGCGAGAGTCAATGCCAGAAGGCAACAAGATTCCCCCTTCGTATTATGTAGCTAAGAAGACATTTAAGAAGATTGGTTTGGCATATGAGATGATAGATGTGTGCACAAATGATTGTGCTCTCTTTTGGAAAGAAAACGAGTCCTTGCAAAATTGTCCCGTTTGTAGTCAATACCGGCGACAACTGGTCAATAGCGGCCGAGAAATACCGGCGACGCAATACCGGCGACATGTCGCCGCTAAAGGTCAATAGCGGCGACAAAAGTGACCAATACCGGCGACACCTGTCGCCGCTAAAGGTACCCTGTTCTTGTAGTGATTGATCTACACACGTGTATGGCAAGGATTAGTTCACTCAGTTCGCAAACTACACTAGTGTTCACTCTTGAACCTAATCCTATATATATATATATATATAGGGAGCCGCTAGAATGAGAACCACCATGAGTTATGAGAACCGCGAGAACCACGTGCCACGGATGGGCGTTGACCACGATTTTTTTTTGTACAACTAGATCCGTATATTTTAACGACATTCGTAAAAAAAATTTCAAACGGCGCGCCCGATGGGGTAGTTTTTTACACCCAAAGTTTGGTGTTTTTATTATTTTTTTTGTTTTTTCTTTTTTTTTTACAAACTTTGGGTGTAAAAAATTACCCCCTCGGGCGCGCCGTTTGAAATTTTTTTTTACGAATGTTGTTAAAATATACGGATCTAGTTGTAAAAAAAAATCGTGGTCAACGCCCCTCCGTGGCACGTGGTTCTCGCGCTTCTCATAACTCGTGGTGGTTCTCATTCTAGCGGTCCCCTATATATATAGGTATATATATATATATATATATATATATATATATATATAGGATGAGAACCCAATCGTTTAGAAACGAAACACTATTGAACATATTACTTGAGGTATGAAGTTATCACCAAATGTACACAAATGGTAGTTGAGATGTTTTAAGACCGAAGGGTACTAAATTTGGTAGATAAAACCTTAAAGATGAGATTTTTAACCTCATGTAGATGTATTAGGGTACACGGTATGACTTCGGTGAGTTTGATCGGGGAGGTGGGTTGTCGAGCGGGGAACGATTGCCGGCCTCTTTTTGGTGAGTGGGGGGTGCTTTTTTCGGTGACTACTCACCGCTTCGGGGAAGAGAAGGGAAGGAGGAGAGATGGGGGTTTAATGGTGGGTCCCAACACCTTTCAACTAATCATAATTTTTTTTTAAATTTTTTACCGCTCTCTAGGTGTTTGAACAATTGCCAGTGATTGAGTGCAAAATGGGGAGTGGAATGTGGACTTGATATGGCATGGTATTATTGACTAGAGAATAACTCGAACACCCTAAGTGATTGAACGATACCCTTCACCCGCTTATGTATACATTAGTTGAAATTTTAAAAGACAATCTCTCTTCTACTCACAAAATCCCCTCACTCCATTTTTGGTATTGTCTACACGCTCTCTTCGACGTCACACTTTCTCTAGTAAAAAATTGTCCAAAATCTCATATTGAAGATGATATTCTATCCCTTTTAATCGCTTTCTTTTATAAAAACTAGTCACTATTGATCTTCTAACAAAATTCAATGATCACCAGCAATGATAACAATAAAATATAATAACACAAAATCATTCAAAACACTACAAGAAAGGATACCCTTTACCGGCGACACCTTTAGCGGCGACAGGGCTGACGTCGCCGCTATTGGTCGATCCGCGTCCCAAGAGCTGTAACCAAACGTCATCCGTTGATCAAAAGCTAGATCTGACGGTTGAAAATTCGTTAGGCATTACCGGCGACAGCTCATAGGCCTTTAGCGACGACAAATGACCAATACCGACCCAGCAATACCGGCGACCTATTAGCGACGACGTGTCGCCGGTAAAGATCTTTACCGGCGACAAAAAGGGGCAATACCGGCGACACGTGTCGTCGCTAAAGGCAGCCCATTCTTGTAGTGAAAGTATATGATTGTAAAATAGTCGACAACCACACTCCACAAAAGAGAATTCAAATATAACGAACTAGGGTTTCATTTTCATACAACAAGAACTAGAAGAAATATAATGATCATTTCTTAAGAAGTAAAAACATTCAAACCACTTACAACTTCACTTATTATCAATCAACAAACACATTACATTTCTGTCAACTACAAACACACGTACTATCAAACTTCTTGAGTTAAGAAATCATGACAATCTGTAAACATATGATCAAACACGCATCTTACAGCCGATTTTGGCTACCTGCATCATCAGGAACAGGACGGTTGAACATCTTCTTCCACAAAAAGAACTCTCCCATCTCATCAAGCGGCACCGACTCCTCACTCAGGTCCTTGAACTTGTCACTCAAACGTCGGATTTTGGCTTCCCATCCACGTTGATTTCCTATACGAGCTCTTATATAAAGATCACAGAATATCTGCATGTGATAAGGACTCTCAACCGGGTTTCTCCCATTCTTAACCTCATACTCTTCAAGTTCTTGATACACGACGTCATCTGGGAGTTCAACTAGTTCGATTCCATCTTCTGGTTGCGGTCCGTCTGAGTCAGAAGAAATGGGGTCTTCATGCATCGCAACATCTTCTTCTTGTTGTTGTTGTGGTGGTGGTGGTGGTGGTTGTTGTTGTTGCTGTGGTTTTGGTGGTGGTTGTACGCTGGAGGCGGTGTCTTTAGTTTCTTCATTAGAGCCGGAAGAAACGAGGTCAATGAAAGGGCGTTTGGGTGAAGGGGGGACGGCAGAAGTGTCGGGGTCTTTTCTTTTGTTTCCGGCGGGGTTTTTTGTGTGGTCTGTGGGAGTGGAAGAAGAGCCAACTGGTTCCGACATTAGAGATGATCAATGGAGAGTTCTCAAGGAGGGTTTCAATGGAGATCGAGAGATAGGTGAAGGTGGGTTTCAAATGAGGGAGATTAGTTGTTGATTAAGTGATGATTATGAGGTAGGTTCGGTTGTGTTTAAACAGGCGCGGATCAAGATTCATATAACCGTTTTAGAATCTTGTGAGGATTTAGATATATTGTTTTAACGGTTGACAGTTGCAATCTATGTAAAAGTTAGTTAGTGTAGATTCGACATATAATTAAGCAAAAAGAGTTGAGAAGAAATGGTATATACACATTCTTGTCAAATATAGGAATTTAATAAATTTTTAATATATATATATAGAAAAATATATCGTACATTACGGCTTAACGTACTTCACGTACAACAACGTGCGTGATTTGTTCTATAACATGTGTGATTAATGTTTTCAATATGCGTGATTATTGTGTTTCAACATGCGTGATTTTGGATTTTTGACTTATAATGTGCGTGATTTTAAAATGAACGTGCGTAATTACCTGTCGTACGTGATGTACGTTAAGCCGTAATGAGCGTTAACCTTCCTCTATGTGTGTGTGTGTGTGTATATATATATATATATAGTGGAGAGTTCAAATGAGAAGGAATTCTTTGTAAGAAGAAAAAAAAGAAATTTCAACTAATAGGAATGTTTCATTAGACTTCATTTAATATTTGTACTTAATGTAACTATAAGGATATATTAGTAAACTTACATACATCATTAATTGGTAGTTTCATCTTTAATAACTAACTATATTAAATTTGTAACTTATTTTTAAGATATATATTTTTCACAAAAAATAAAAATAGAAATTCATTTATAGTGTAGGATAAATACGAGGCGTGTAGGATAAATTATGAGTTGTGTAGGATAAATTTCAGTATGTATAGGATAAATTTTGAAATGTGTAGGATAACTTTTGATATGTGTAGGCAAAAATATTTAGTGTGGAGGATTATAGTCTTAATGACTAATTAATTAGTCAAACATAATAATAAATGAGATTAGAATAAAACTATTTAATATTTTACAATTGTACCATTTTATTCTTTTTCTTCTCAATAAAATTTTCTTCTCAAATAAACATTCCCATATATATATATATATATAGGGAGCTGCTAGAATGAGAACCACCACGAGTTATGAGAACCACGAGAACCGCGCCCCGCGGGTGGCCGTCGGCGACGAAATTTTTTTTACACCTAGATCCGTATATTTTAGTGGGGGGTTTAAATTTTCGGTTCAAACGGCGCGCCCGAGGGGATAGTTTTTTACGCCCAAAGTTTGGTAAAAAAAAAAGAAAAATTAAAAAAACCCAAACTTTGGGCGTAAAAAACTACCCCCTCGGGCGCGCCGTTTGAACCGAAAATTTAAACCCCCAACTAAAATATACGGATCTAGGTGTAAAAAAAATTTCGTCGCCGACGGCCACCCGCGGGGCGCGGTTCTCGTGGTTCTCATAACTCGTGGTGGTTCTCATTCTAGCGATCCCCTATATATATATATATATATAGGAGATCGCTAAAATGAAAACCACCTCTAGTTGTAAGAACCATAGGAACCACTTGTTAGCCCTTAGATCAACTAGATGGATGGATAAGATTAAAAGTAGCTAATATTAATATTAAAAGTTTTTTGTCTTATTATGTATTTAATATTTTAATCAAAAAGAGTATTTAGGTAATTTTGTCTTTTTTTGTCTTATTAGTTTTATTGTTTTTTAATACACTTTTGTCCTATTGCATTAAATATGTTTTTTTTTTTTCTAAAATCAGTTTTTTTTATTAAACAAATATATTGAAATCAGAATTTTTAATAAAAAAAATTTACGTGCGTTTTTTTACGACCCGATTTTTACGCGCATTTTTTACGACCCGTTTTACGCTCCGTTTTTTCACGCCGTTTTAGGACCCGTTTATTAGTTCCCGTTTTTTATGACCCGTTTTTACGAGCCGTTTTACGGCCTGTTTTTTACGACCCGTTTTACGCCCGACTTTTTCACGCGTCGTTTTTTCAACGCGCCGTTTTTACGTTAACGTTTTTTACGTTTTACGCGCCGGTTTCTTACGTTAACGTATTTCTACGTTTTACGCGTCGGTTTTTTACGTTTTACGTTAAAAATTTTACGTTTTACGTAAAACTTTTTACGTTTTACGTAAAACTTTTTACGTTTTACGTTAAAAAGTTTTACGTTTGGCGCCGTTTTTTACGTTCCGTATTTTTCGACCCGTTTTTTTTTTCAAAAAAAAATTACGTTTACGGGATAAATTGTACGTTGTACATTTGACGTTAAAAATTTATACGTTTTACATAAAACTTTTTACGTTTTACGTTAAAACTTTTAAGTTTTTACGTTTTACGTAAAACTTTTTACTTTTTACGTTTTACGTTAAAACTTTATACGTTTTTCGTTAAAACTTTATACGTTTTGCGTTAAAACTTTTAACGTTTTACGTTTTACGTAAAACTTTTTACGATTTACGTTTTACGTTAAAAATTTTACATTTTTTGTTAAAAAGTTTACGTTAAACTTTTTACGTTTTACATTTTACGTAAAACTTTTTATGTTTTACGTAAAAAAAATTAAGTTTTACGTTTTACGTAAAACGTTCTACGTTTTATCTAAAAAGTTTTTTACACAAAACGAACGCACCCAGCAAATCGCTACTCGGTAGGTGTCTCAGATAGATTGCTATCATCATCGACGCCTCAAAAAAAACCCAAACAAACAAAAATCAAAAGAACGAGTGGATTTCTCAAAAAAACGATGTTTTGGCTCAGATTTCCCGATAATCAGAGGCTGCAAAAGTGGGGTTGCAGGTTCAAAAACCAACCCTCCACCGTCCTTGCCGCGCCATCGTCCGTTTTTTTTTTTTTTTTGCGTCATCACCGCCGATTCAATAAGGCACCAGATTCAACCGATTTAAACATTCAAAAGGAAACATGAACATCATTCAAACCCAGAAGGAAACATGAACATCATTCAAACAAAACCCAGCAAAAGGTAACCTGTTTAAACATTCAAAAAATTCCCAAATCATCATCGATCATATTAAAACCCACAGAAGTAACATGAACATCATCCAAACAAAACCTGAACATGAACATCATTCAAACAAAACCCAGCAAAAAGGAACATGAACATCATTCAAACAAAGCCCACTTCAACCACTGTTTTTTACAAAACCCACCAAAATAATCAAAGAACCCCGAAATTCAAAGAACCCCAAAATTCAAGACAGAAACAAAACGAACCTTTGGGCAAATCATCAAAGAACCCCAAAATTCAAGAACACCAACATCAACGGTACCCCCCACCACAAAAAGTCATTCACCCCCACTGAAACAACATCAACCGGAGAAAGGAGAAAAAGAAAACATCAAGTAAACATCGCTACCTTGTCGGCATCCCACCACCGCCGTCCTCTTTCTCTGCCGGAGCTGCAACGCCACCGCCGCCGCTGCAACGCCACCGTCCCCATCCTCTTTCTCTCTCCTCGGACTCTCTTCCTCTCTCCTCAGACTCTCTCTCTCTCTCTCTCTCTCTACAACGAGTGTGAACGAGTGTGAGAGAGAGACAAACAGGGGTGGGTGATGCCGGTGGTAAACGAGTTTGAGAGAGAGAGAGAAACAGGGGTGGGTGATGCCGGCGGCGACTACATCTGAAACTCCGGCGTCGGTGTGGTGCCGGTGTGGGTGTGTTGCCGGGTGTGGGTGGGGTTCAAAGGGCTGAAGGTGAGGAAAGATGATGATCTCTTCATCTTCATCATAGATGAAAGAGATAAAACCTCTGAGGTTAGGCATCAAGAGAGAGAGGGACAAAACAGGTGAAAATGAAGAAGATGATAATGTGATCTGGTTAATAAGAGAGAGGAGAGAGGAGAGAGAAAGGTGTGCAATTTAACGAGGAGAGAGGAGAGATGATAGATAGGACATTAAAAGGAAATGACCAAACTACCCCTTGTTGTGATTGGTTGAAAGTGGTTCTCGCGGTTCTTACAACTGGAGGTGGTTCCTATTTTAGTGGCTCCCTATATATATATATATATATATATATATATATATATATATATATATATATATATATATATATAGTGGAGGGTTCAAATGAGAAGAATTTTTTTGTAAGAAGAAAAAAGAAGAAGTTTCAACCAATAAGAATGCTTTATTTTACTTCATTTAATATTTGTATTTAATTTTAATATAAGGGTATATTGGTAAACTTACATAAATCATTAATTTGTATTCTTCCCCTTTAATAACTAGCTAAATTAAATTTGTAACTCCTTTTCAAAATATATACTTTTTCCAAATTAAAAAACAACTTAATTTAAAGTGTAGAATAAATTACTAGTTGTGTAAGATAAATTACGAGTTGTGTAGGACATATTTCGAGGTGTGTAGGATAAATTTCGACTGTGTAGGATAAAATCCTATAACGTGTAGGGTACATGTAGGAAAATTTTGATATGTGTAGGTTTTGTAGATTATGTGTAGTATAATTAATCTTTGGTTGACTAATTAATTAAAGAGAGAAAAATTAATGATATGAGTTATAAATGAAATAGTATTTTACTAATATGCCCTTTCTTCTTTTTGTTCTCACATTAAATTTCTTCTCAAATGAACCTTCCCCTATATATATATATATATATATATATAGGATTAGGTTCAAGAGTGAACACTAGTGTAGCTTGCGAACTGAGTGAACTAATCCTGGCCATACACATGCGTAGATCAATTGCCAGGATTTGATGTTGAAATACACTAGTGTATTTTACGATTTGATGATGAGATCCTGGCCATACACGTGTGTAGATCAATGGCCAGGATTTGTTCACTCAGTAGAACCCCACCCTATATATATATCGGTGGTAGAATCATATACAAACTTTATTTTATGTAAAAACAGTAAGAACCATTCACAACATTCCACATGTGATCTCTCTAACTCATGTATACAGAGCATTTTTTTTATTTTAAAGTTGATTTCTAAAATTTTTTAAAATTATGGAAACAGTTTCAAATTCATGTGCTGGTTATACAAATTCATGTGTTGATTATATATATGTTGGTTATAATTATATACGTATGTTTTGGTTATACAAATTCATGTGTTGCGTATATAAATTATGTGCTTGTTATAATTGTGTACTTATGTGTTTGTTATAATTGTATAGGTATGTGTTGATTATACAAATTCATATGTTGCTTATATAGGTGATGGTTATACTTATCAGCACAATTATAAAACATTATTTTGCAACTTTTTAAAAAAAATGTCAATTTTTTAAAAATAAAAAAAGTATAGCAATATTATATTCATATAAAGATAAAAAAAATGCTTGATTTTATGGTATTGTTTTTTTAATAGAGAGTAAATTGCCAAAATGATCCCTTAATTTAGGCCATTTTTGCCACTTCAGTATAAAAATGAAACTTTTTGTATCTCTGTCTCTAAGGTTTCATTTTTGTTACCATTTCCATTCAATTGGCAAACTAGGTTAGAATGTTTTGTTAACTTATCTTTTTTATCGTTTTTCTCGTTTAATTAAAATATATTATGACATAAAATGACAATTATACCCTTAATTTAAATGAGGAAACCAATACAAAGGGGAGCCAATTTGTCAATTGAATGAAAATGACAACAAAAATGAAAACTCAGGAAGCCAGATATAAAAAGTTTCATCTTTGGACTAAAATGACAAAAGTGACCTAAACTTAGGGGTCATTTTAGCATTTTACTCTTTAATAAAATTCTAAAGTATATAAAAGTTATTTTAGTTTTAAAAACAGGTAGAATTAGTAGTTAATAGAAAATGACTAAAACACCCTTAAATCTCATTAAATAATATAGTTATTGTTAGTAATGATGTGTAATCAATACTAGCCCATAATTCAATTAATTAGAAAGATCACTTCTTATTGTTTTCAAATAAGATAAGGTTTATATAGAATCTTAACTCTTCATTCTCAAATGATTAAGAACCAGTCTAAGATCCCGCGAGTTTCGCGGATGGACTAACACACAAATATTTAAGTTAAAATTGTTTAAATAATACTTTTAAAACAAACCATCACCATGTGATCATGAACACATATTTGTTAAGATTTGTACTGACACAGAATTATTATGGAAATCTGAAGTTCACGATGAAAATACAACGAACCAACGTACTATAGATATAAAATAACTAAAAGGATAAGTAAATAAAGGAAATCCGTTTTGGCGGTTTGAAATATAAATTGAAAGCCTATTGCTCTAATACTTCTGCTTGCGGGAGTTTCGTAACCAATAAATCAAACTTTACCACATATAAGGACCGAGCAAGCACTGTCATGATTTTTCTTAAATGATATAACCTTTTTAAATTTTTCATGCATGTGTTTTTTTTACATTTTACATTTTACATTGCCAATCGGATTTTTCAAGGTTAAAGAAAGTTGTAAAAACTTTTGGGTATCTTTACCACATATAGTAATCTAGAATGGTTTAAGTAGGTTTTTAAATTATTAATGTTCTTCATCTTTCTATTTAATTAGCTTTTTAATTAATTTTTATAAATAAGGTAAATCAATTTTGGAGTAATTTATTATGAAATTTATTTAAAATTAAATGATTCATTACACAATTTAGGATCATACATTATTATTCAAAAGGGTTTCTAATATACAATTTTCAAACATTCCAATCTTGAATGGCAATGTAAAATGTAAAAGATTATATCATTTAATATATTAGACTAAATTTCGTTTTGATGTGAATATGATATGATAATCATGGGTGAATGGGTGGATTAGTTATTTTATTAATATAAATGTTGTGGTTTCAAAATATATCAAATTTGAATTAGTTCCTTAATATCAGTATACTTAAATAGGGGAATGAAGAAATTATTAAATTTCACATATACATTTTGGTAACTTACTACTTTTAGAAAATTTTAGAAGTTATTAGTCAGCTATATAATATATGGTTATTTTTTTTAAATGCCAATAAATCTATTAGTCATCAATACTGGCAACAACAGTTAACCCAATATTCATACAAAGTCCACCAAAAAAAACACACAATATTACACCAAAAACAACAGTACATCAAACCCCAAGTGGGCTAAATCGAAACTGCACCAATCTTCCCAGCTTAAGTCGTGTCGTTTCGTCCTATGCTTAACACAAAGATACCCAAAAGTTTTTACATCTTTCTTTAACCTTGAAAAATACGACTACTTGTTATTAAACACAACATTGTTCCCGTTTTCCACCAAACCCACACAACAACCTGGATAATGAACAACACGACCTTCCGGCATTTTTACGAACATGGACAACGATTATGGATGGAGAGTGCATATATATATATATATATATATATATATATACATATATATATATACTATATTAATATAAAATATGAATGTATAAATCTATGTTTTTAAAATCAAATTAAAAACGGATAGTCATTCATTGAGTACATTGAGCGCGACCGAGTTTGGACTTTGTTTTTTTATAGGTTCTCCAATTCAAAATGTTGTAATATATGAAAAAAGTAAAGCAAACGAATACATATGTGTTGGTTAAGAATAAACTAGATAACCTGAGACAATTAAATCAAGCCAGATCCGCTTCGTCTAGATCTTTCATTTGCAGGGCCTGTCAAGGAATAAACCAAAGACTAAATTCCACTAAATAAAAATAAAACAACTTGAAGTTCAAAAAGAACCTGGTGCAATAGGCGACAATGGGCGAATGGTAAAACTTCAACTTTGTCGTTACGAAGATTGGTTTGATTCAATCTGATTCAAAACAAAGCAAATAACCAAACCATTTTAGAATCATCTAATCAACAAAAACTAATTAGACTATAAAAAATATAACTAACACCAAGCGGAAATTATAACCAAAATGATAGAACAATCAGATTGAATATGCACACTTGTTTGATATTTTAAAAGAAATCAAACGCACTCCAGACTTTTTTCAGTCTGTTACGATTTACCTTGTTTGACCCGTTAAATTTTTAACTAATAATTTTATATTACCAGCTTGACCACTTAAAATACAACATAACCCTAACCAACCCATTCATACATAAGCGACCTCTAAAGAGAACCAATAAGTTGTGGTATACTAACCGATTCATCAAAGAATGTTGCATCTCATTCAAGCTTAGGGTTAATGATGCACTATTGTAACCTCAAATAGTATAAACATTTAACCTAAAACACTAAAGAATTTTAACCCATTAAGGTATAAAAATTAACACATATCTGTGCAAAATTATAAGCTGTAAAGTGTATAATTTTGACCCGTAACACATAATTTCAACCCATGATTTAAAAGGTCTTAGTAACCAAAATTTAGTTAAAAGTTTTACTTATTCTTATTTCATTCACTTGTTTTCAAATGCTTCTACTCAAGTTACAAATCCTATATTCAAGGTAGAATAAAAACATATTCAATTGATCAATTAAAAACAACGTACCTGGCAATAGTTTAATCGGCTTAGCACTCCAACAGTAATGGTATCATCGAAAGGAAACAACTCTAAATGGTAAACTGAGAAAAAAAATAAAACAACAAATATAGAGTCTTCTTCAATTAAAAACAACAACATTTGGCAATAGCGTAAACGGCTAGCCGACTCATCAAATTCATAGCCGTAGGAAGCCTATCTATGACGACTCGTTAAACCAAAAAAATTACCTTCAACGGCACCCACCTGTTCCAAGTAAAGGTAATCCCGTTGTTTGTAAAAGACCGCTTCTCTATAACCATCCTCAAGCTTTGAACCGAAAAATTACCAGACGAATCCAGAAACCACGACCCTCTATCCTGCCCTGAACCAAACGCCACAACAGAACCTGCTGCTTGCAGATCTGCCAGTTCCGGTTGACTGCTGAGCTTCCTCGTCCAATTGAACTGCAGATTTTGTAGGTCATTTGTCTCCGCAACCCGGTCTTTAACGCTTACGCATTTGTATAATAAATAAATAAATTAGAAACGATTTTATGGCTAAATTTTATAATAAAAAAAACAAATCAATTTTAAATAAAATGTAAAATTCATTAAACATACTATAATTGATTTTAAATTTATTTTGTTTTATAATAAATATAAATTGTCAAATATAGAATACATGGTATTTATATTAGAACACATCTATGATTAAATGTAAACCACATGGCGAGCAGCTCTCATTCCCAAATGGAACACCTATGATAATCATAGAATCAGCAGGTTTACGCTTTAGAAATTATTTTCCTCATCATCAAAAGCTTCCATTAACAAAACAAAATCAAACATAAAAGACCAATTAACATGGTTACCTACCTGAGTCGCCGTCGAGGACGAATCGACACAAACATGTGTGTGTTATAATGAATGAAATCACGGACATCGATCAAACATTAGGGTTACGGGTTTGTATAAAACCTACACAACAGTTGGTCTAAGTGGTTCTCCAATTCAAAAAGTTGTAATATATGAAAAAAGGAAAGCAAACGAATACATATGTGTTGGCTAAGAATAAGCCAGATAACCTGAGACGATTAAATTAAGCCAGATCCACTAGGTCTAGATCTTCCATTTGCAGGGCCTGTCAAGGAATAAACCAAAGACTAAATTCCACTAAATCAAAATAAAACAACTTAAAGTTCAAAAAGAACCTGGTGCAATGGGCGACAATGGGCGAATGGTAAAACTTCAACTTTGTCTTTACAAAGATTGGTTTGATTCAATCTGATTCAAAACAAAGCAAATAACCAAACCATTTTAGAATCATCGAATCAACAAAAACTAATTAGACTATAGAAAAAATATAACTAACAACAAGCGGAAATTATAAACCAAAATGATAGATAATAACAATCAGATTGAATATGCACACTTGTTCGATATTTTAAAATAAATCAAACACACTCCAGACTATTTTCAACCTGTTACATTTTACCTTGTTTGACCCGTTAAATTTTTAACTAATAATTTTATATTACCAGCTTGACCACTTAAAATACAACATAACCCTAACTAGGGCTGTAAACGAATCGAACGAACACGAACAAGGCCATGTTCGTGTTCATTCGTTAAGAAAATTAACATGTTCGCGAACTTTTCACGAACGCATACCGAACATAAGTTTATGTTCGTGTTCGTTTGTTAAGGAAATTCATTGTTCATGAACAGTTCGTGAACACTGGTCTTGTACACAAATGAACACAAGCAAATAAAAACGAACGCAAACGAACATTTAACTTGAAAATAAAAAAATAAAAACATTGTTATCCTTAAACATTGGATATAACTAGTTAAATACAACCATCAAATGATAAATCAAAACACAAAAAGTCTGCTACACCACCAAACGATGAATCGAGTTTAACTAACTTACACATAATTATCCCCAAAAATGTTTTAGAATGTCCAAATTTCAGCTAACAAAGAAACAAATAGGGTTTTAAGTTTTCAATATGTTTAGATAAATGGTTTATTATAAATTATTTTTTTTGATATAATCAAACGAACACGAACGAATGTAACCGAACGTTCACGAACATAGTCGAACGAACGAGACCTGTGTTCATGTTCGTTCGCTAAGCTAATCGAATGAAATTTTTTGTTCGTGTTCGTTCGTTAAGCTAATCGAACGAACTTCCCGCCGAACGGTTTACGAATTGTTCGCTTAACGTCCGGTTCGTTAACAGCCCTAACCCTAACAAACCCAATTCATACATAAGAGACCTCTAAAGAGAACCAATAAGTTGTGGTATACTAACCAACTCATCAAAGAATCCTGCATCCCATCCAAGCTCAGGGTTAAAAAGTGAAACCTAAGAAATGGAGAACATATTGTATGAAATAATGTCTAATATTGTACGACCATACCCAACCCAAAAACAACATTGTCGTTGTACTCACCATCGTGATTGTGTCATATACAATCATTATTATTGTACACAAACACTATTTCACCATCACCAAACACCAACTCTCATCGGCAACCCCCACCGTCTAAATCACTGTCAAGCTCTATTGCTAATTATGTCGCGGGGATGGAGAAAGAGAGAGACAGGGTGACCGAAGGTGGGGGAAGCAGGGGTGGTCAGAGGTGGGAGATAGGGATGGCAAAAATATCTGAGCCCGACGGGTATACCCGGAACATGTGGAACGAGTATATCCGAAGCCCAATAGGTATGGATCGGATTTGAGATCGGTTTTAAAAAAAAATCACGGGTATGGGATGGGTATGAGATTTGGTGATACCTAGGCCGATTACTCGAAACCACATACCCGATTATTCGAATTATATGTCCTATCATATACCCTATATTTTTTTATTTATATTTTTATTTTCCCTTAACCTATATCTATTGGTGAGTTATTTTAGTAGGTTCATTATGTTAAAATAATTCTTATGGACTATGTATTTGATAATATTATATATATTTTGTGTGTTGTGAAGTATATAAATAAAAGTATTTAAAAATTATAATGTTATATAAATAAGAGTTAAATGCCATTTTAGTCCTTGTGGTTTGGGTCATTTTGTCAGCTTAGTCCAAAGGTTTCATTTTTCGCATCTGGATCCAAAAAGTTTTCATTATTGCCATTTTTGTCCAACTGACTTAACCCCATCCATTCACATCTGTTAAGTCAAGGGCAATTTTGTCATTTCAAATATTGTGTGTTAATTCCACTTTATTCTTATGATTGTTTAAATGAATAAACCACCTTAATAAAATACCACAACCATCCATCTCCACTTTCTAAAACACAACCACCACACCACTGCCACCTATCTCCATCTCGCCATCGCCCACCATTATCATCACCGCACCACTGCCACTGTAACACCCTAACACGTAATAACTTTAAAACGACGCAACAGAAATATGAGCCCAAAAATTTCTTTCTTTATTAACGACATTTTTTACGTGAGGGCTAAATTACAAAATATCAAAATGTCTTATAAAAAGGATTTACAACATTCATATTTGAATTAATAATTCAAGGTGATACATAATTCAAACTATGTGACTATTCTCCCGTACAACCCTTATTCTTTGACTCGATCTACACTTGCTCTTCTTTGTTAATGGTAGAGGAAATCCGTGCGATACATGTGGACATCATATATAACTTAAACATTAGTCATCAACGCACCATACGACATTATTCTATATAATAGGAAGTCGTATAACAATCCATGATGTAAACTTAGGTCCATTCAAGCATTCTCTTGAATTCTTTTAATCCAAATTCGGCTTTAATCCCTCATAAACCCGACGATCTCATACGTGCATTACATTCCAATCTCAAAGCACAACATTAGTAATCGTCAATGCCCAAACGTGTTGAAACCATTCCTTCATACATTTACAACATCTCACATTCATATTTGTATACATTCCTAATTCCTACGTACATACAATCATATACACCTACATATATACGTACACATTCATACACGCATACATACATACGATCTCTCACTTACCACTTTTATTCACGTATACCTATGCTTCTTGTCATAATCACAACTTTCCATATTATAAGTTTTATACTTATAGTCTTGCATACCTACTCGTTCCTAGGCTCGATTACTTATAGATTTCCTTCACTAACACGAAGGAAATCCATACTTTAACTATCCGGAGGCTCATAACATCACTTATACTCAAAACCAACTTAAATATAAGTTATGAGACATTGAAAAATCATTTGAAACAAGTCCCATGTCCATAACAAACAAAGTTAAACAAATTGCCAGCTGATTGGTCCCTCGCGGGGCGCGAAAGCCAGCCCCCTTCTCTTTCGCGGGCCGCGACCGATGTCGCGTGGTGCGACAGTGAAACTGAGTTGTTGTCACGTAGCGCGACAGCCCTATTTCGACAGAATGTTCCTTATTTCTACTGCACATTTGCCCAACTATGATTTTACCAAAATTCCAACTTCTAAGTTTCATAACTTTTGATTTACATATCCTAATTACATGATTCTTGTTTTTATGCGACCGTAATTTAATTACGGTTCCGTTTATCACCTCGGGTCACATCAAGAGCTGATTTATAAGCAAACAGATTATAAATCCTTTATACCATTATTTGACCCATTTAATCCTACTAATTTACCTTCGTTATAGATAAGTCCTTCGTCATACTAAAGTAACACTTATCTTAATACTCTCATTCATTACATACTCCTTGCATAATTTTCCACACTCATAAATATTAAAATTCTACATACATACTAAGAAGTGAACCGGAATCACTTACCTTTAGCGTCCATGCTCATGTTTGCTTCATTGTTTCCTCTTGACCTGTTAGCCATCCATGCTTACGTGAATCGCCAAGATTTCCATCCTTACATATCATTACGTTCATTACATGGTTAGCATGCGTGCATACACACGAACAGTCATTTTCTTTTCATTCATAAATTATTTGACTTTCGTTAGCCAATTGTCGCATATATAAGACATATACTAATAACCACTTCATTCCAAATCAACACAACTCAATAATCATCATTCACAACACATCAATCATCTAGTACATAGCACATTAACTTTCTACGCTAACCAACGTGTTCAAGAGTAAATTCATGAGATTCATACATTGTTGACTTTAAAAAGTCAACTGCCCTATTTATACACTCGCAATTTTATAAACATGAATCCACCTTAAAATGGTAAGCAATAGTTTTAACATCATATGCATCTCGCGCTCATATTGTATGAGATATACACCTACATGGTCACCCAGTTATATACACATACCCATACATAACCCATTCTACTCACACTAGCATTTTCATAATTAACACCAACATCATTCGAGTTTCACCCTTTTCTAGGATTCTCATACCCTCCACATTTACTTCTTAAATCACAATTAATACGATCAAACAATCCACGTGTGTTTATTACATCACTCGAGCATATGGCACAACTCCTAAAATGCTTCTACTAAATCACATATTAATTACATTCATACATAGATTTCATCAATAGCATGTTCCTCATGATATTTTACTATCAAATACATTACTCCAACATTCTTTACATGCTCCTCTATTGCTTAAAGACAAGTTCACACATATTTTTCTTTTAGACATTTCATCAAACACTTGGCGGGCGTACTACAATTTAAGCACAAAGTACAAGTAATTCATGTTTACCTCCTACCTCTTTCTTTCATTCATCAATAACACAAAATATCAACTAACTCATATCACATTCAATCTATCAAACAAGACATCATCTACAATCTTACTTCAATCACAAACATCATATTAATTTGTATATAATTCTTTACTAACTTCATCATTCCATAGTTATAAGTGGGTTTTCCCCCAAATCATCGATGTAGTCAAAATTAAACATATCACAACTTCTACATGTTGATATAAACTAGTATTCATCTTCAATTTCATACAACATTCACATTTCACATAAAACCCACTTCATCAAGGTCACTAATCTAAGTTTTAAAACATACCTCGTAATCCCTTTGCTTGGGTGAATGTAGATTCGTGTTCATGCATTAATTTGAGCCTAATTTTCCTTCTCAATTTGAAGATTCTTCATGGATTAGGGTTTACACCCTTCCCCCTTTTTCTCCTGCTCGATCACATGCACACACCCAGTGTGTGTGTGTGTGTGGAAATTTTGTATTAATTAAATTCAGTTTCTATTTTGGCAATCTTAGTCCCTCAAGTTTATCACGCCATCATAGTTGCCACAAATTTCATTCCTTTACTTGTTTGTTAGGCATTTAACTAAGTTTAATAACCTAGTTATTGTATTTCATTTAACTAAACATGGTAACATACTAACGAATTTAATAATTCGAGTTTTGGGGTGTTACAGCCACCCATTTCCACCTTTCTGAAAAACAACCACCCATCTCCAACTTTAATAAAGCACCACAACCACCATCTCCACCCCTTTAAAACACAACCACCACACCACTACCACCCCTCACCAACCACTGTTCAGCATCGTCACTAACCACCATAACATCAAACCCTAACCCCCTCCTTTTTCTACCTGTTTCCACCCAATATCAACGCCCCATAAATAAAGAGAGAGAGAGAGAGAGAGAGACGAGAGTTGGTAGCTAGGGTTCCGGCTTAAAAGACCTAGCTGCCGTAGGTGATGATTTGACCCAGATCTAGGGTTTTGATGCACAAATCAACTGTCGAAATGGGGGTAATTGGTAGTCAAAATGGTGGTCAAATGTGGTGGTGGTTGCAGTAATGTGTAGGTTGTGAGGATGGTGGTGATGGTGGTCGAATGTGGTGGCAGTGGCAGGTTCTGGATCTGGTCGTGTTGTAATGGCAGGTTCCATGGTGGTCGGGTAGTGGTGATGGTTGTGATGGTCGGTTCCAGGTGATAGTTGTGGTGGTCCGGTGATGGTGGTCGGCGGTTGGTGGAGGTATAGAGAGGGAGTAGAGAGAGAAATAGAGAGAATATGTGTTTCAAATACTGAATTTGGATTTGTTTTTTTTTCTCTACATATACATATTTATAAATGAGTGAATAAACCTGCTATAAAAATAGAAATATATAAATGACCAACTTGCCCTTGACTTAACAGATGCGAATGGATGGGGTTAAGTCAGTTGGACCAAAATGGCAACGATGAAACCTTTTTGGATCCAAATGCGAAAAATGAAACATTTGGACGAAACTGACAAAATGGCCCAAACCACAGGGACTAAAATGCCATTTAACTCTATAAATAAATTATATTAGTTATATAAATAAAAGTTATACAATAATTGTAGAGTAAACTACCATTTTGGTCCCTGAGGTTTGGGCAGTTTTGGCACTTTAGTCCAAATCACAAACCTTTTGCATCTGGGTCCCTGTGGTTTTAGTTTTGTTCCAAAAGTGAAATCAGCTCAAATTTCTCAAATTAAATCATGATGTTTTGTCCTTTTCCTTAGGGGTAATTTGGTCATTACAAGTATTATTTTAACAAATTATTAATTAAAATAATTAAATTAATTAATCCATTTACCTTATAAAAGAAGCACAGACCTAACCATCATCTTCTCTAAACCCAACTGAGAACATCAATTTAGAAACCCTAACTCACAGATTTCGGCAACCTAAACATCTGAAACAACAAAAATGAATGCTGCAATGACACTTAGAGTGTGTAATTGTGTTACGTATGAGATCGTGAACTAGACAATGGCGCCGGTAATGATTCCGGACGACGAAGAACGATTCGATGAACTCTCCGTCAAATAGAAACCCTAGATTACAGATTTCTGCAACTTGAGAGTCTGGAACAATGGAAATGGAATGATGTGATGATATCTAGGGTTTGTAATAGTGTTAGGTGTGAGATCATGAACCAGACGACGATCAGCGGAGAAGACGGGGACAGTGGTCTGCTTATGGGAAGACGTTTGATGAAATAACGGCAAACGGTACTGTCGAGACCGAGAATAGTGGCAGATGTGAGATGCAGTTGGCTGTGGTGAGAAGAAGGATGCAACAACCCACTTTATGGAAAGTCAAAGTACAGGTCAAAGTCAAAGTCAAAGGAAGAAAAGATTGCTAATTGTGATCTGTCACTCGTTGCTTAACTATTGATTGTACGTTAACGACTTGTAATCGAATTCTATTATTTATTTGTTTTAGTTGTATTATATGGAGTATCTATTAATAATCGAGGTTTAATCGCATGTTTAAATTGCTAATCAACTTATCGCTAATTGCTATAGCATTCGCAACTCGAATTATGTGTTCTGGATATTGTTTTACGTGTGTGTGCTTTTATGTGTTACTTGTGCATGTTATGTTTATATTGAGGTGTTTAATCGAAATCGCAATCGCAATTCTATCGCGTCGCAATCTAATCGCAAACGCTAAACGCAAGTAATTATAGTGATTGTATGTCAGATATAGTAGTTAGGTTATTTGTGTAACTAATGGGTAATGTTATCGCATCGCTCACTCGAATCGCATCGCAACGCTCAATACGTAAAACGAAACACCGAAACTCGACTCGTCGGACACTCGGATCGAATGGCCAACCGATCGAATGGCCATTCGATCGGATTGCCATCCGATCGAGGCGCCATCCGAACGGTGCACCATTCGACCCTCGCTCCTCCTTTCCATTTTTGGCAACCTATAAATACCCATCCTGTCACATCACAAGTGATGTTACAGCTCTCTCACTCGACCAGCTCGCTCAAGCCCTTTTTTCTCTCGATTTCTCACGATTCTTGTAAGTTTTCATCGCAAATCTTGTACTTCTATGATCTACATGCACTTCTTCATCATTTTCACCTTTGAATCTTAACTTTTAACTGAGAAATCAATGGATTTGAGGTGTTTAAGGATGATGTCATCGTGGAGTTCCTATGAACTTCAAGATTTGACTTCATTCCACCAAGAACAACTCATATCTGAAGGATTTCCACATGATTTCACAATGATTTTGCATAGATCTAAACATTTTCAAAGTTAAAAGGATTGAAAGATGGTTTCTAACTTTCTCTCAACTCTTTTACACTCAATGCACTTAAAATCGATAGAATCGGAACTCGTTCATGCCTTCTACTCTTCTCTAGTGATGTACCGGTTTGAGATCCGAATCCTATCAACGAGATAACTGATTTCTGGTTGAACATGAAACCAACCGTCATGAACAGTTAACCGATCGAATTGGGGTGATTCCCGCTCGATCGGATAGCCTGGGTTTGATGGAGCTTTCCGTTGTTTAACACGTTGTCATATCGTCTCGAGCAAACCACAAAACTTTTCAAACTTAGCAAATAATCAAGTTCAAGACGATCAGGTTCGTTGGGACGGATTGTCGTCCGATCGGATTGCCATCCGATCGAACTACAATCCGATCGGATTGCACTTGAGCACCAACACTTAATCAAATTCATGATTCTCAAAGAACAACAGTTTCCAACGGATTGCTATCCGATCGAGTGACCATCATGCTGTGAACTTGTTCTCACTAAATGTCTTGCCAATCGGATCGTTATCCGATTGAACGGCCATTCGATCGATCGACCTGAAGGGTAGAGATACTTCTTTATTTTCAAATGCTACAATGAAAACTTCAAATCCATCATACACAAACACATCCTTGCCAAAGGAATGTCAATCCGACCGAATGGCCATCCGATCGGATTACCGTTCAACACTTGGTCCCTTTTCACCGTTTTACGCACCACTTTTCGCTTATGCTATCGTTAACTGTTCAGGCTAATCACTCTAGCGCTCCCTTAAATCCATTTTCATCGCTGTGAGTATACTCGATCCTTTTTTTTGCTTTATGCACTTTTGGGTGTTACATATGTTACTTATTCTAAATCACATCGATCACACAACGCAAACACTATTTATACGCTGATCATTACTGCATGATACGTGTTACTCGATGAATACTTGTATGTTATGTTAACACAGTGATTGTTGCCTGACGCCTTAGCAAGGATAGTACTATTTGTTTGGACTCAGCACATGTCGTGGACAGGGGTTGTTAAGGTTACCTCTTCACGTGTCACAATGGTGATATGTGTTGCGCATTCTACAACTCGCAGTCTAGTCTGTGCATATTTCATTGTCGATAACCTACTAGCTTCGCATTATACATGTTACATGCTGGTTACGCGTAAACGCTTTCAAACTCTATTATATCTATTAAACTTGTATGCTCACCTTTACACTATGTGTATTGACCGCTATTTTAACGTATGTGACAGGTGTTTAGGATGCTTGTGTTTTGCTGCTACGTGAGAATCAAGCTAGGATGGAGTCTTAGAAACAAACCTAAATAAATCTGAGTTGTCGGAATGGATATTTTTCTATGAGGACATCGTCTGTAATAACTGTTTTTATTTTATATGTTTGTGGTATGGGACATGAACCTTTAATATATTATAACAAATTACAAATAGTTGTTATGGATTCTCCTGGACAATCTGTTTCGCTCAGTGCCATACCCCGATGTTTCCGTCATCGGTTGAGGTGTGACAAAGGATATGGTGGTTCTGATGAGAAGGAGGTGGTGGAGGCGGTGGTGTTGAGGAGGGGAACGGTGGCTGTGGTGAGAAGGAGGTGGTGGTGGCAGTGGCAGTGGTGAGAAGGTAGTGGTGGCGGTGGTGAGAAGGGGGAAGGAGGTGGCGGTGGTGGAGTTCATGGTGGCGGTGGTGTTAGAGAGAGGAGAGCGTAGTGACGGTTGTGAGAATGGGGTCCGTGCTTCTTTTATAAGGTCAAAGGATTAATTAATTTAATTATTTTATTTAATAATTTGTTATAATAAAACTCATAATGACCATTTTGCCCCTGAGGAAAAGGACAAAAAACCAGGATTTAATTTATGAAATATGAGCTGATTTTATTTTTGGATCAAAATGGCAAAAAAAAAAAAAAAATAAACCACAGGTACCCAGATGTAAAAGGTTTCAAATTTGGACTAAAGTGGCAAAACTGACCAAGCCATAGGGATCAAAATGGCAGTCTACTCATAATTATAATAGTAAAAAATGCATTTGGAAATCCCAATCGGTATATTTTAACAAATTAGCGGGTATACCTGATATCCATAGGATTACCCAATACCCCGATGGGTAATTACCTGACAAATACCCGGCGGGTATCGGACCGGGTATGGGAGAGGATTTTACAACCAGCTGGTATGGGTATGGGTATGGGTATAGGATTACCAATACCCGACCTGAACTAGGTCCATTGTCATCCCTAATGTGAGAAGAAGAGCGTCAGCGCCATGGTGGAGAAGAGGGAGAGGATGGGTGGTCCGTGGTTGGCAGGGGTTTTTTTATGAGAAAAAAGTGTAGCCCATGTAAATTCTTAAATATTAAATATATTTCTTTTAATGTTTTTAATTATTATTTTTTTAATATTAAGGGTAGTTTTGTCATTTTACGAAGACTTAATCAGAAAAACCAATGTCCGTCCCATCTGACGACTGTTTGAGTAATAACTGGGTAAACAAAAGAGAATACACATGTAATTAAATACTATAAATTAGCAAGTTATGCATATATGTGTTGTATATGATGCTTTGGGAGTTTTTCAAAAATAATTTTGAAATTTTCATTTCTAACTCTAAAGTTGTGACAACCGTCACTTTTCCGTACATTCCATACACTCAATGAACAGTAATTTGTGCTTAAATGACTGTGCATGATCTGGTTTACCAGACAAATAAATTTCTGAATTCCATATAAGTGAATTCATGTATGATATATGCTACAAGAATTACCTTATGATAGTGTTGCGTCAAAAATATTAGTAAACTCACCGGTAAGACACATCGTGTCAACAGAACTGCAGAAAGCAGTCAGACATTAGAATTGGAGCCTAGGTGTAGGTCCAACGTCAAGAATGCATTAAAACCCAAGAGTACATAGAAGGGTTTTAATATAGGCATTCCGGGAGCTAAAATACGCACTAAAAAGCACCCGAAACGCACTTTAAGCGCAGAATTTATTTAAATTCAGCTTTAATCAGCAAAATGACACTGCAATATTATGCAGAAATGATGATTTATCATCCAGAATATTTCCCTAAGTGACGGGAATCGAAAATATTACAAAAAGGTACTTAACGACACTTTAAATGCTTATTAAGCACTTTAACGGATCAGTATCCAACCGAACAACCGAACTTTACCCGAAACATAAAAATATTGACAATGACATTGTCTTTCCTTTTCTGAGCCAGTTAGGGTACCCGAACACCCTAACACCCGTTATATTAAATAACATACTAGTAACTTGTTTAAAGTCCCTAACCAAACCAACTACTACTTAACCAATTGGTTGAAATCCAACCATATAACCCCCCCCCCCCTAACCAATCGGTTTCCCCAAGGGCACATACCCCACCTATTTTTTATTATTATAATAAGGCTTGTCTAATATCTTGATGACACCTTACCTATTGGTTAAACATATAACATGGGTTATAAGAAATACTAAGGGTTAATCACATTCACTCTCACAAATCACAACTCAAAACTCACTCTTCCTTCTCTCTTGGCTTGGTCACGGCTGAAACCATAGTCCACCATCCAACCATCATTCAACTTTGATCTTGTAATTTCACATACATACAAGTGTGCTAGAGTTCACACAAGGAGGCTCGGTGCTTACGGAATCACAAGGACCTCTCTACATCGCTTTTATCCACCACATTTACGTCTTGATTCTTCCCTAGCCTTGAGCTAGTTGTAAGTGCTTCTAAACACTCTCTTGTTCATATTTGAAGTGGTTAATAAGAGATTTATCGGATAAATATCAAGAACATACAAGATCAAATCTAAAAGTCTTGAAGAAAGATGAATATGTTGGTTAAAGAGTATCAAACGGTGTAAATCATGATAAATCTGAAACAAACAAACTACAATCTGCTGTAACAGACTTATAATCTGACTTTAATCATATTAGAAAGGATGGTGGTAATATATATGCGTTTTAGAAACCTTTAAAACCAAAAACAGCATGCTGATCGCCCTTTTCAGCCGACTTTAACGGGCTGTAACAGGACCTTAACTAAACGAAAAATGTATTTTCTGAAGTCTAGGTTTATGTACTATGAAATACGGTTCTAATGGCACCGGAATCATAATTTTTGGGCTCCGTTTACTATTTTTAAAGTGTCTTTTCGTAACAGCAGCTAGAGCTGCATTTTTGCTGCTGAAAATGTGCGTCCTGTTTTCTGTCATTACTTGTATTCTGTGTGGAGTCTGGTCACGAAATTTATACCATAGTTGACCACTGTTGTAATTGTAATTCTCCAACTGGAATTTCGAAAATCGGACTCACAATGAATTTTTAATGAATTATTTCGTAAACTGCAATCAGAAAGCGACAAATCTGATTGCAGTCCGGAAAATAAATCCGTATAAAATATTGGTAATGAACTGGAGCCCGATATTTTTACACAATAATTTTATAAGACATTCTGTAAAAAATTGGGAATTTTTGGAATGAGTTAACTATTTTATTATAATGTCCGAAGACAGCCCAGTTTTGTATATTAAAACTGAAAGGATATAAGTATGTTATCCAAGGAAAAATATATATTAGTTGATCACCAAAATTTTGTGCTAAGTGTGTGTTGTATGTATTATGCATAATAGTGTATTAGGACTTGAAAATACACTAAGTACTCTTAAGAAGTGAAAACACCAAAAAAAATACACATACAACGTACTTAGACAAAATACATGATTCGGGTGCAAAGTGCATAATACAAGAAACTTATAATTATTTTCGAGAAAATAATATAAGTAAGACACTTAGTTAAAATATAAATTATTTTTAACACAAGAATACATACATAAAAGATGGTGACTTGTACTTGTGCGTTACAAGTTTAGTGACTAACGATAATAAAACACGTTTAGGTCACGACGCTCTTTGAGCAAAATCAGGTGAAGTTTTCGACGCAAGGAACGCAAAGTTGTGAGTTCATGCTCCCACTTTTCTCTAACCGTTTTTGGTTTTATAACTCTCGGGGGTGAAATACATGTTACACATATTACAATTTTTACAATGGGTAAAAATACGAGAAGCACTCTTGGTGAGAACGAGTACCGAGTGCAATATGATTTGAGAATACAAAAGAATACGAGAAGCACTCGTGGTGAGTGCAATATGATGAGCTTTAAAAAATGCCTAGAAAATACTAGATCATGTGAGCTTAAACTAGATATTGAGATGCCATTAATACTTAATTAGGGATGAGGGTTAGATCTAACGAGTACGGTCGAGCCCCACTCATGGTCCTTATGTGACCTCATGAGTGCTTCGGTGTCCCAGTCGAAGGAAATCGACACAGTCGAGGTTAATCGACACAGTCGAGGGTAATCGACAAAGTCAAGGGAAATTGACACAGTCGAGGTTAATCGACACAGTCGAGGGTAATCGACACAGTTAAAGGAGAAAATACTAATGCTCCCTATGTCCTCACATGCCTTGAAGGAGAATATACTAATGCTCCCTATGTCCTCACATGCCTTGAAGGAGAATATACTAATGCTCCCTATGTCCTCACGTGCCTTAATGTCCTTGTATAGACAATCATTTAATACGCGGGGTACTCAAGAAAACTTGAATGATACTTGAGTACGTGGGGTACTCAAGAAAACGGGTATTATACTTGAGTACGTAGGGTACTCAAGAAAAACTTGAATTATACATGAGTACGTGGTGTACACATGAATACTTGATTTATAAACGAAAACTTGAATTAAACATGACACACACTATGTTTTCATACAAAGTATACAAACGTGAAATACAAAAATGTATGAACTCGCTCAACTTTATGTTGATGTTTTCCAAAATTACATGTATTTCAGGTGACAGGATGGATCTTGGGCGCAAGTGTCATAGCTAGAAGTAGACTTCAAGTTTAGATGTCATCCACTTTTGTTGAATTGTAACCTAGACGAAGGTTGTGTTTTTAAAACTTAAATAACGAGTATTTGTAATACTCAAATTTTCATGAATGGATGAACATCGTTTTAATCATGTAGTTGTTTATTATGATTGAATGCAATGATAACAAACTAGTCACACATCGCACGCTTCCGCAAAAGACAGGGTGTGACAGTTTGGTATCAGAGCTTCGATTGTAGTGAACTAGGATTCTTTTTCGAGTCTAGACTACAATCACTAGAGTTCTCTCACGAAAACATTTTACAAAAAGGTTTTCATTGCATTCACGAAAGCGCCAAGATCCACAAGTCAGACACTTTTCAAAAAGTGACAAGGCAAGGACATTAGTGAGGAATACCTTTAAAATAAGGTACCAACCAAAGCATAGTCTACACGAGTTAGACTTGCCAAAAACAAAATGACCCCCCCCCCCCAAAAAAAACGAGAGTTATACGTGATATAATGCATTAAATTGCTTGATTATGCTAAGTAGCATATATGTTATTGATATACATACATACAAATAAGTGTACGTAATGATTATTGACGTGAATAAGATACTTTCGACTCCGACTCCTATTACTATACGTAACTCGCACGATGAAGCTACCGACCTCGCATCCTTTGCAAAGCTCATGACTGGGAGTGATTACCAAACAAGAGTCGGAGCTTACTTCCGTAGGAGATGGCTGCTCTTCCCTCTCGAACGTGAAGATGCCAGACTACGGCGATGATGACGAGGCAGAGGCGGCAACCTTGAACAAATTCTTAATCAACGGGACGAGATCCCTGCGGCTTATGTGAAGCAAGATTGACGACATACTTGACCAGAGAAGGAAGATGAAGTATTCATCACGAAGGTGCCCCTCCAACTACTGGGAATCCTCTTTATTCCTACTTCATCTAATCATCGTGCCTATTCGCGCGTAACAACAACGAGTGTTAGCGCGTGGACCACTGCAATGGTCCTTTCCATGACAAGAGGTATAAGGACAGTAGTGTCCCCTCCTTGATTGATCATCTGCTTGGACGAGAGAAAATTTGGGGTAATTGTGCAACATAATTTATTATTACGGGGGCCCACGTAATAACGACTTGTAGTGCACGGAAATCCTGGTGGACTCTGCGGGTCAAGCTAATAAGAATCGCACAAAATTAATCAGGTGTCCTCACCTTCATCTGGTAGAACAACACATAGATCAGTGCTTTAGCACGTTAGAAAGTAGGAAGCCTGTCTTAGCCTACTTCGTGACTGACACTTCTATCTGCATACGAGATGTTTGAGAAAACGATATTTAAGCAAGAGAGGTGGAATAACATTCAAAAAGAATCAGCGACGATACACTCCCTATCACCTCTACACAAACAACCCCATCAAAGGGGAAATATACGCACCAGTAAAGCTAAAGACCTAAGAAAACCAATGTAGCAGGAAATAACTAAACTTGAATGACCAAGGCGATGTAGCCTCGAGTTCATTTCAAACAATAAGCCAAGTTGGCAAGCCTATGTGAAGGCTCAATAACTGTTTCCTAGCTTATACACTGATTATATATACGTGTGAAATTGGGTGATTACATAATGGCTTATGGGGCTATGTATCTCATAGACAATTGGAATGTTGTCTAACCTACTTCATACCATTTTGGCAGAAGAGAATGCCGCCCAGGCGAGACACAAACACCAGTACGTTGCCAAGGATAGAAGCCGAGCTGCAAGAACGCATCTCACAGGCAATTGCGCGACATGAAACCCTCCGCTCTAAGCACAGCGATGGCACTACGGAAAATAACCCTCCAACTAGCTGCACCTTTAAGCAGTTCCTGGACTGCAAACCATTAAACTTTGATGGAACAGGAGGCGCTGTTGCATTTTTTCGTTGGACAGAAAAGACTGACTCAGTTCTAAGAATGAGTAACTGTTCACCCCAACAGAGTGTTACCTATATCTCAGGGTTATTCCTAGATGGCGCACTCTCCTGGTGGAACCTTCAGGTTCAAACCCTTGGCGCAGATGTTGCTTATACACTAAGCTGGGACGAGCTCAAGGAAATGATGGAAAAGAAATACTGTTCTAGGGCTGAAATCCAGAAGCTTGAGGTGGAGTTCTGGAACTTGAAAATGTACGGACCGAAGATTCCTGAATACGTTCAACGATTTCACGACTTGTCTAGGGTCGTCCCCTACTTAGTCAAACCGGAATTCAAAGGGGTTGAACGATTCATTTGGGGACTTGCACCTCAGATCAGGAGCTTGGTTACTACCTCAAGGCCTCCAACTATCGCGGAGGCAATCCATTTAAGCGTTACGCTTACTGAAGAAGCTCTACGTGCTGGAAAATTTTCGGAATCTGAGGATAACAAGAAAGAGACTCATGTGGAGTCATCAGGCAATAAGAAAAGGAAGTCTTCGAACCTAAAGGTGGGCACACGAGTCAGCTACGGAAACTCTAAAGCAAACAAAAGAAAGAAGGTGAAACCGTCGCATGACAGGAAAATTGATGGAGCCACTAATAAGGTCGGTGGTAGAATATACTCGGGGACTAAACCGAGGTGCGGAGAATGCAATTTTCACCATGAAGGTCGATGTCCGAGGCCTAAGTGCGGAAAGTGTGGAAAAGAAGGGCACAGCAAGGTTTCCTGTTGGGCGAACGACCCAGATGGAAGGAATAAGAGAATACCAGGCTGCTACAAATGTGGTGAAGCAGGGCACACTAGGAAAGATTGCCCTAGGAAGAAGTAAGCAAGGAAGGGTTTTCACGATCGAAACTCGTGAAACACGCCAGGATCCAGATGCGGTTACGGGTACGTCCCCTATTAACCAACCCTATGCATCTATTTTTAATTAATACTGGCACCAACTTTAACATTGCATGCTTAGAACATAAGAAACTGCTTGGCCTAGTTTCGAGTAAAATAGACGCCCCGTATTCTTTAGAAATGGGCATATAGGAGGCTAGTTTAAACAGTCGAAGCGATTAAGGATTGTATTTAGGGACACAGAAGGTCGGAACCTTCTGTTACCATTGACTCGCGAAGTCATAATATGATAGTCAGCATGGATCAGAAATCCAAGTATACAGCTGAAGTCGTTCGATATGAGAAAATCAGACGCATCCCTCTTGCGGATGATGAAACCCAACTTTCCTGCAATAGGTGCAAGGATGCTAGACCCCACAAGGCGGCAGATCTACGACATCCCTCATTGGTCGAAGAGGCATAGAAACGCCTCCGAGTAGACTGAAGAGCCTAAGAACATCCCCATGACGGAAGAAGTCCCAGTAGCCCTTTCGGAAGACTTGCCAGGAACGCTTCTCCGTAGCGACGAGAGGAGTTCAGGACTAATCGCGTGCCAGGAGCAGCACCAGGGACGAATGACGCCATACCGACTATCTTCACCAGTGAAGCATGAACCTCTGATATAACTGCAAGAGCTGCTAGACAGAGGAAATTAAGGACATGACGTCCTTAGTTAAGGACATGAGGGGAAAGCTGACAATTTCCCATTTTACAATAAATTCCAAGGAATTGAGAATCAGGGTCCTTTTCCAAGGGCGGATAACACGAATAGACAATCGTAAGGTACTAGATACCACTCGAGACCGGCTTGAGGACAGGATGTTCCCAACAGCGAATACAAGAAGGAAATATCCTTAAAAACGACCTTTAGGACTCGCTTCAAGCATTACGAGTTCCTTGTCGTATCATTTGGCTTAACACATGCATCAAAAATATTCATGGACCTCATAAACCGAACGTGTAAGCCATACCTGGATAAATCATATACTTATTGACAACATTCTTATATGGCCAACGACCAAGGGAGGTCGTGAGCAACAGCTGCAATTTACCTTTCAACTCTTAGAGAAAGCACAGTTATGTGCAATGATGACGAAAAGCGGATTTCGAGTTCGCGAAGGGAGAACTTTAAGATACATGGTGGATAAGAACGAAATTCATGCCAACCCTGCAACCAGGATCTAAGGAGCTAGAGTTGCAATTATGTGACGCCTCTCGACAAAGTCTCGATTGTACGTCGATGCAACGAGACCACAACATTGCATACGCGACACATTGATTAAGGAATCATAAGAATAGACCTTGAGATAGATACAGTAATTGCGCGCCGCAAACTGGACGTCATTACCTGAAAGAAAACGTTGCACGATCTTTATTGATCACAAGGGTTGCAGCACACCGATGATCGTAAGAACTCGAATATGAACTGAGCTGCTGAACGATGCAGACTGTATGAACACAACATGTACTTGTGTGATAAACTTTAATGAAAAGTCGGAACACTCACTTGCCCTTAGTGGAGTCTTCCTACAACAGTATTTATCACACCGCCGTCTAAACCGCTTCTGGTAAAGCTTTAGACGGAACATAATGAGTCAATTCCCGTCATGTTGAACGGAGACCAGAAATAAACAATCAACTGGCCCAGGATGGCCCAGGAAAACTAGAGGCAAGATCGTTCAGATATGTGATCATATCAGGACAGCCCGCGGAATACAGAAAGATTACGCCGATGAGCGGCAGAAATCGTAAGAATTCGAGACAAGAAGTATGACTAAAATGAGAGCCTCGCCTAGAGAAGGCGTAGTGCGATTTGGAAAACAAAAAGGTTGAATCGCCGGAGTAGGGATCAGAACCATTGTCCACAAGATAAAACTCCCAGAAAAAGATCAGTAGTGATCGCGACACATTCATGTGTCTAGTCCTTAAAGGAGTCTGACTCAAGGAACAGTTGTTGTTCCCACAAATAAGATTCACGTCAATGACAAACGACAAGAATTACTATAGAAACCTGTTGAGATTTTGGACCAAGAGTCCGCAATACTATAGAAACCTGTTGAGGTTTTGGACCAAGAGTCTGCAATACTATAGAAACCTGATGAGGTTTTGGACCAAGAGTCCGCAATACTATAGAAACCTGTTGAGGTTTTGGACCAAGAGTCCGCAATACGACAGAACCCTATTGAGGTTATGGACCAAGAGTCCACAAGATACAGAAAAGACATGATTGATCTACTTGAGTATGATAGAATTCATGACATGACCTAGAGATTTCATGGGAACATGAAGACAAATCATGAATCTAAGTGACCACATTGGTTTCACAACTCCCCTGCGACCGATGGCATCGCTTGAATTTCGGGACGAAATTCTTCTAACGGGGGGAGACTGTGACAACCGTCACTTTTCCGTACATTCTGTACACTCAATGAACAGTAATTTGTGCTTAAATGACTGTGCATGATCTGGTTTACCAGACAAATAAATTTCTGAATTCCATACAAGTGAATTCATGTATGATATATGCTACAAGAATTACCTTATGATAGCGTTGCGTCAAAAATATTAGTAAACTCACCGGTAAGACACATCGTGTCAACAGAACTACAGAAAGCAGTCAGACATTAGAATTGGAGCCTAGGTGTAGGTCCAACGACAAGAATGCATTAAAACCCAAGAGTACATACAAGGGTTTTAATATAGGCATTCCGGGAGCTAAAATACGCACTAAAAAGCACCCGAAACACACTTTAAGCACAGAATTTATTTAAATTCAGCTTTAATCAGCAATATGACACTGCAATATTATGCGGAAATGATGATTTATCATCCAGAATACTTCCCTAAGTGACGGGAATCGAAAATATTACAAAAAGGTACTTAACGACACTTTAAATGCTTATTAAGCACTTTAACGGATCAGTATCCAACCGAACAACCGGACTTTACCCAGAACATAAAAATATTGACAATGACATTGTCTTTCCTTTTCTGAGCCAGTTAGGGTACCCGAACACCCTAACACCCGTTATATTAAATAACATACTAGTAACTTGTTTAAAGTCCCTAACCAAACCAACTACTACTTAACCAATTGGTTGAAATCCAACCATATAACCCCCCCCCCCCCCTAACCAATCGGTTTCTCGAAGGGGACATACCCCACCTATTTTTTATTATTATAATAAGGCTTGTCTAATATCTTGATGACACCTTACCTATTGGTTAAACATATAACATGGGTTATAAGAAACACTAAGGGTTAATCACATTCACTCTCACAAATCACAACTCAAAACTCACTCTTCCTTCTCTCTTGGCTTGGTCATGGCTGAAACCATAGTCCACGATCCAGCCATCATTCAACTTTGATCTTGTAATTTCACATACATACAAGTGTGCTAGAGTTCACACAAGGAGGCTCGGTGCTTACGGAATCACAAGGACCTCTCTACATCGCTTTTATCCACCACATTTACGTCTTGATTCTTCCCTAGCCTTGAGCTAGTTGTAAGTGCTTCTAAACACTCTCTTGTTCATATTTGAAGTGGTTAATAAGAGATTTATCGGATAAAAATCAAGAACATACAAGATCAAATCTAAAAGTCTTGAAGAAAGATGAATATGTTGGTTAAAGAGTATCAAATGGTGTAAATCATGATAAATCTGAAACAAACAAACTACAATCTGCTGTAACAGACTTATAATCTGACTTTAATCATATTAGAAAGGATGGTGGTCATATATATGCGTTTTAGAAACCTTTAAAACCAAAAACAGCATGCTGATCGCCCTTTTCAGCCGACTTTAATGGGCTGTAACAGGACCTTAACTAAACGAAAAATGTATTTTCTGAAGTCTAGGTTTATGTACTATGAAATACGGTTCTAATGGCACCGGAATCATAATTTTTGGGCTCTGTTTACTATTTTTAAAGTGTCTTTTCGTAACAGCAGCTAGAGTTGCATTTTTGCTGCTCAAAATGTGCGTCCTGTTTTCTGTCATAACTTGTATTCTGTGTGGAGTCTGGTCACAAAATTTATACCATAGTTGACCACTGTTGTAATTGTAATTTTCCCACTGGAATTTCGTAAATCGGACTCACAATGAATTTTTAATGAACTATTTTGTAAACTGCAATCAGAAATCTGATTGCAGACCGGAAAATAAATATGTATAAAATATTGGTAATGAACTGGACCCCGATATTTTTACACAATAATTTTTGGAACATATAAGACATTCTGTAAAAATTTGGAAATTTTTGGAATGAGTTAACTATTTTATTAAAATGTCCGAAGACAGCCCAGTTTTGTATATTAAAACTGAAAGGATATAAGTATGTTATCCAAGGAAAAATATATATTAGTTGATCACCAAAATTTTGTGCTAAGTGTGTGTTGTATGTATTATGCATAATAGTGTATTAGGACTTGAAAATACACTAAGTACTCTTAAGAAGTGAAAACACCAAAAAAAATACACATACAACGTACTTAGACAAAATACATGATTCGGGTGCAAAGTGCATAATACAAGAAACTTATAATTATTTTCGAGAAAATAATATAAGTAAGACACTTATTTAAAAATATAAATTATTTTTAACACAAGAATACATACATAAAAGATGGTGACTTGTACTTGTGCGTTACAAGTCTAGTGACTAACGATAATAAAACACGTTTAGGTCACGACGCTCTTTGAGCAAAATCCGGTGAAGTTTACGACGCAAGGAACGCAAAGTTGTGAGTTCATGCTCCCCCTTTTCTCTAACCGTTTTTGGTTTTATAACTCTCGGGGGTGAAATACATGTTGCACATATTACAATTTTTACAATGGGTAAAAATACGAGAAGCACTCTTGGTGAGAACGAGTACCGAGTGCAATATGATTTGAGAATACAAAAGAATACGAGAAGCACTCGTGGTGAGTGCAATATGATGAGCTTTAAGAAATGCCTAGAAAATACTAGATCATGTGAGCTTAAACTAGATATTGAGATGCCATTAATACTTAATTAGGGACGGGGGTTAGATCTAACGAGTACGGCCGAGCCCCACTCATGGTCCTTATGTGACCTCATGAGTGCTTCGGTGTCCCAGTCGAGGGAAATCGACACAGTCGAGGGTAATCGACACAGTCGAGGGTAATCGACAAAGTCAAGGGAAATCGACACAGTCGAGGGTAATCTGTAACACCCCGTGTTTTCATAACTGAAAGTCAAAGTCAAGGTCAAAGTCAACGACCGATTTCGCGCAACTTGACTTGTAGAAATGTCTATATTTTACTTGTATTATGTGGAGTAAGTGTCGTTCATTAAAATAATCGATGAGTATTAATCGTATTTCAATCGACCTACGACTGTGAACTATAGGAAGTAACAATGCGATAAAGTTAATCAACTAACAATCAAGCTGAGTTAATCGAATCGACATCAATTCGCAACTCGTACTATGTATTTTTACTTATTGTTTATATGTGTGTGTGGGTGCCTTACGTGTTACATGTGCATGTTTATTTATGTTATGTTGTGGTAATCAAGCGAACACAATCAAACTCGAAATCTAACTCGAATGCTATCGAACTCGAACTCAAATCACAATCGAACTATGATAGATGGTGGAAAAGAGATTACGCTAGATACAAAGTGGTTAAGACTGAAAGTAATTTGACTAGGAAACCCTATCGAATCGAGCCGCGCGCAATCATAATCGAAATATCAAAAATCGTCGCGCGAAACACTCAAAAGGGGCAACCGATCGATCAGGCTCCCAGCCGATCGAACAGCCAGCCGAACGGACTGCTGTCCGATCGGACAGGCTATCTGATCGAGCTGCCAGCCGATCGGCCAGCCCTTTCCTCTTTTGTCATCCTATAAATACCCCTGTCATTGTCATTTTTTCTACTTTTGGAAACCCTTGTTCGACCAGCACGCTCAACTCGCCTTTTCTCAGATTTCTCTCGATTCCGGTAAGTTTTCGTCCTAAATCTTGTACTTTCTTGATCTATACACACTCCTACACCTTTCTATCTTTCAAATCTAAACTTTTAACCGTGAAATCATCAAGAATCAAGTGTTCTAGGATGATGTCATCATGGGTTCTTGAAGAACTTCATGTTTTGGCCTCAATCCACCAAGAATGACTTGGATCTAGCCGATTTCCACATAAACAAACCAGGATCTTTTATAGATCTGAACATATACATGGTGAAAAGGATTGAAGGATGGATTTTCCCAACTTTCTTCAACTCTTTTCACTCGAACCAGTAGAAACGGAACCTGAGCCGGTTTACAAATCACTTCAGTGGTTATACGGCTCAAGATTTGGATTCTATCCACGAGGTTAACCGACTCCGGGTTAAATGTTAAACTTCGTTCCAAATAGACCACCGGCCGGATTTGGGTGATTCCTGTCTGACCAGGGAAACCAAGTAAGGGCGAGGCATCTATGGTTTTACTCTTTGTCAAAATACCTCGGTAAAACGACACACGAACAGAACGACCAAGTGTTAGACGAAAGGGAGTGATTAGGTCAGGATGCTGACCGATCGGACTGCTGTCCGAACGGACAGCCAGCCGATCGACCAGCCAGCCGATCGGCTAGCACTTGGCCCCACATAATCAACTTGTTTTGAAGAATGGTATTGAACGAACTGTTGTTCGATCGAACTACTGTTTGATCGGATTACTCTTCGGATCATGAGATACTATGCTTCAATACTTATTCAAATTTTCAACATGTTCAATGCACTAGAAGTGCCACCCGATCGAACAGCCGTCCGATCAGGTGACACCCTATTGTCCGATCGAACAGCAGTTATGTTGCTCGATCGATCAACCATCCGATCCACGGAACAATACCTCGCAATTCATTAAAATGGTTGACTATTGTTGACTTGCCAACCGATCGAACACCTATCCGATCGAACACCTGTCCGATTGAACACCTGTCCGATTCAAAGGCTAAACCTTGAAATTCTGTTGAATGCCTAACCGATCGGGCTGCCGGCCGATCGAACAGCCGGCCAATCGACCGACCTGAAAGGCAAAGGTACTTCAATGTTTTCAAAATGCTACAACGAAAACTTCAAAGGTCAAGCCATCATACACAAACACATCCTTCTCAAAGGAAGGAACAATCCACTCGTACAGCCATCCGATCGGCCTACCGACCGACCGAACACCAGACCGTACGGACTGTCAGCCGAACGGTCAGCCGTCCGATCGAACTGCCGTCCGATCGACCAGCTGTCCGACTCCTCAATACTTATTTCCTGTTTTACGTTTCACTTATCGTTATGCTACCAAATCTATTCAGGCTAACCGTACTCGCTAAAAGCGCTCCCTTCAATCCATTAATCGCAGTGAGTATACTCGATCCCTTTTTGCTTTAAGCACTTTTGGGTGTTACATACGTTACGAATATTCAAACTACAACCATCACACTACTCAAACTATTTGAACGCTAACCGTTAATGCATGTATTACGTGGCTTATGAATGCTTGTTTGTTATGTTTACACATGGAATGTTGTCTACCTGCCTTAGCAACGATAGTACTATAGTTTGGACTCAGCACCCGTTCACACGGGGGTTGTTAAGGATCTTTTACTTGCATGGGTTACAGTGGTAATCATGTATTGCGAACTGCGTCGGGCAGTCAACCCGCAATCATTGGTATCGATGGATCTATGTCGATAACTAACGTGCTTCATTTCACTATGTGTACGTGCTGGTTATGCGTAAACGAATTCGAACTCTATATGCTATTATCAAACTTGTATGCTCACCTTTACATTTTATGTATTGACTTTATTTTAACGTATGTGACAGGTGCTTAGGATGCATATGTGGTAGGAAATTGAAGCTAGAATAAAGCTTTAGAGCCCAACAAACAGTTGCCTGTGGATAACGAACTAGGGGTCTCTAGAAGCAGATAAACAATTGCTGTATATTTGAATCTGAGTTGTCGAAACAGAATATTTGTCTTGATGATTGTCTGTAATAATTATTTGATTGTTTGAGATACGGTATGGGACGTATTATTTAAATTGAATAGTTTTGATAATTGTTGTGGAAACTTCTGGACAATCTGTTTCGCTCAGTGCCATGCCCCGATGATTCCGCCATCGGTTGGGGTGTGACAGATTGGTATCAGATCCATAACTATAGGGAATTAGGCAAGACTCGACCTAGTTCGGGTCGAAGTCTTAGATACCTAGACTATAGTTAAGAACCAGCAGACCGACTTATGCATAACCAGTAGGGATTCAGTACGAGCTTACTTCTCGTTATTCTCGCTTATTCTACACTCTCAACTAAGAGTGGGCAATAAGGTCGAGAATAGGTGTGAAAACCGTAAACTCTCGACTAAAGTTGCTTACTCAGCTCGCATTTTAACTACAAACGAGGAGAATTAAGCCAAATCAGGAGTGAAATCCATATTTTGATGAATAATCTCCTCAATTTTATCAAAACAAGAACGAAGTTGTTAAGCCAGGGGGTGAAACCCTAACCTTGACAACTTGTTCTACACATTTTACAAAACTCTCACCAAGGCCTCGACGGACTCCAATGACCCGAAATCTTGATATGACTAATGGAAAAGGTGCCAAATGCCCAAGAATCGAGGCAAAAGCACAGTTCTGTGGGTCAAACAAGAATGACAAGTCCTTGAGAATAGTTTAACCACCTTGGGTAGTCGAAGTCTACTAGCTGCAGACAATTTATCCCTCGATTTTTATAAATTTTGATTTTGAGTCCGCAACTGCAGACTCTGATGTTTCGTCAATTTTATGTGCCTATTTATGTGCTTTCCTCTTTATACTTCGATCGACACACGCGACCTGCACTGCATCTTGTGATTTTGTGCTTATTTTGACCCCAAACGATTGTGTAACGATACGTTCGACATGCGAAATCCGTGAACGTGCGTGACCGAACACACAAGAACGTACTATAATCAGTGATTCTATTGACAGAATTGAAATCGTACAAGAACCATGAATCACCTTACTACTTTCTCTCTCTAGCTTCTTTCTCTAGACCTAGGTTTCTGTTTTCTAACTGCCTGTAGTGACTAGATGCGTATGTGTTTCCTTGTTTCTTTGCTGTACATGCTTAGGAAAAAATTACGTGATTATGTGCTCTACGTGATTATGTGATTTGTGCTCTAAGTGTTTATGTGGTTACGTGATTAAGTGGTTTTGTGACTTGCGTAGTTATAAGTCTATGTGTTACACAGTATGTGTTACTGAGCTTTAGTAAGTAGTAGACGTGTGAGGTGAGATTCGAATACAGTATGATGAGTCCTGTGACGATGTCTGTTGCAGACCATGTCGTCTGGATCCCGTCATGCTCTCTCTCGTCAAGAAAAGAGGGATAAACGCCTTGCTTCCATCATCGCCAAGAGTGTGGCAAAAGCTGTGAGTGATGTTTATGAAAATGTCAGCAAATCATCCGAGGAATCGAGAACCGACGCTCCTAAAGCTGCCACAAGGCCTTTCAGTTTCAAGCAATTCAAGTCGTGTGGGCCAAAGGAATTCACTGGCGAAGGAGGTCCTACTGCACTATTTCACTGGTTTGATTCCATTGAGGTTACTCTGCGACAAAGTGGTTGCCCTGACGACCTTCGAACTCTGAATGCTACCGGCGTTTTCCAGTCCCGAGCATTAGACTGGTGGACGGCCGAGAGGAACAAGCGAGGGAACGATGCAGCCTACGGTTTGTCGTGGGATGAGCTCAAGGAAGTTATGCTAGAGGAATTATGCCCTCCTCACGAACGTCAAAAGCTAGAAGATGAATTTTGGCACATATAACAGAAGGATGGTGACAATGCTGGTCTCACCGCTCGTTTCAAACAGCTCAGCATTATCTGTCCCGATCAGGTCAAGACTCCCGACATGACCATCAAGAAGTATATCCGAGCTTTGCCCGACTACGTTGCTGATTTCGTACAAGCGGCTAAGACTACAACGATCGAGGAAACCTATCTACTAGTCGTTGAGATCAACGACAAGTGGGTTAAGGCTGGGGTATGGGATAAGACTTTCAAGCATCTGCATCAAGCTACCGCTACCAATCAAGCTCTACTCACTGCCCCACAGGGTCAACAAGCTCCTCTGGCACCCGCAGTCAAAGCCAGAGCCTGCTTCGCGTGTGGCGACCCGAACCATTTCGCCAACGTGTGCCCAAACAGGTCGTGAAACAAGAGCCTCAGCTATAGCAGCCGCAGCAGCAACAACAACAACAACAACAGCAACAACAGGCCGCACGTGCCAGAACTTTCAACCTCAACGTGCGTCAAGCTCAGGCCGACAACAACGTGGTCAATGGTACGTTCCTTGTGAATGGTATTTATGCTTCATGTTTGTTTGATACCGGAGCCGATAATTGCTTTGTGTCGTTCGAATTTGAGAGACTCCTTAGTCGTAAACGTTCCAAACTATCCTCGACATTCGATGTTGAAGTCGCTACCGGAAGAACCGTCACTGTCAATTTTGTTCTTCGTGATTGTACTCTTGAGCTCAACAATCACATCTTTTCGATCGACCTTATTCCGATGCAACTCGGAAGCTTTGACATCATAATAGGCATGGACTTTCTTCAAGAAAACCATGCTGAAGTTGTATGCTTCGACAAGATGATTCGATTTTCGCTCGCGAATGGTGACTCACTGTGTGTATATGGCGATACTACTTCAAAGGGGCTCAAGCTTATGTCATGCATCCAAGCCAGCAAGTATCTCCGCAAGGAATACAGGGTCTTCTTGGCTAACATTGTAGTAGCAGAGAAGGAAAAGAAAGAGAAGAAGGAAGTGAAGGACGTTCCTGTGGTTCGAGAATTTCCTAATGTTTTTCCAGAGGATCTTCCCGGATTACCTCCAAGTCGTGATATCAACTTTCGTATTGACCTCATTCCTGGAGCAAATCCTATTGCCAAAGCTCCTTACCGACTCGCACCGTCAGAAATGCGCGAACTCACAACCCAACTTCAGGAATTACTTGAGAAAGGCTTCATTCGCCCGAGCACCTCTCCCTGGGGCGCGCCAGTCCTTTTCGTCAAAAAGAAGGATGGGTCGTTCCGGATGTGCATCGACTACCGGGAATTGAATAAGTTGACTATCAAGAATCGCTACCCTCTACCTCGTATCGACGATTGGTTTGATCAACTACAAGGCGCTACGTGTTTCTCAAAGATCGATCTACGTTCAGGTTACCATTAGCTACGCATTCAAGAGGAGGATATACCCAAAACCGCGTTTCGTACTAGATACGGCCATTACGAGTTCGTTGCCATGCCTTTTGGTCTAACCAACGCACCAGCGGTTTTCATGGATCTGATGAATCGCGTGTGTAAACCGTATCTCGACCGTTTCGTCATCGTATTCATCGACGATGTCTTGATCTATTCCAAATCGAAAATCGAACACGCGCAACATCTACGTTTGATTCTCGAGTTACTCCAGGGGAACCAACTCTATGCCAAGTTCTCCAAGTGTGAATTTTGGTTGGAGAAGGTTCAGTTTCTGGGTCACATTGTTAATAGTCAGGGTATTCACGTCGATACTGTGAAGATTGAAGCAGTCAAGAGTTGGGTTACGCCTAAAAACCCGTCTGAAGTCCGTTCTTTTCTCGGACTAGCGGGCTATTATCGACGATTTATCGAGGGATTCTCAAAGATCGTTGTACCGCTTACCTCTCTTACTCATAAAGACAAGCCTTTTGTTTGGGGAACTAAACAAGAGTCTGCCTTTCGAACCCTTAAGCACATGCTTTGCAATGCTCCTGTTCTCACATTGCCCGACGGAAACAATGATTTCATTGTCTACTGTGATGCTTCCAACCTTGGTCTCGGTTGTGTTCTCATGCAACGGGACAAGGTCATAGCTTATGCATCTCGTCAGCTCAAAATCCACGAGAAGAACTATACCACCCATGATCTCGAGCTAGGCGCAGTTGTTTTTGCGTTAAAGATTTGGCGACACTACCTGCATGGTACCAAGTGTACGATTTTCACCGATCATAGGAGCCTGCAACACATCTTTAATCAGAAGGAACTTAATATGCGTCAACGCCGATGGGTAGAACTTCTCAACGATTACGACTGTGAGATTCGTTATCACCCAGGCAAGGCGAATGTTGTTGCCGACGCACTTAGCAGACGGAGCTATCTGCTTAGCACTCGTAATGTTCAAGCACAACACGACCTCGAAACCCTTATCCGCGACGCTCAACATGCATGTTTTAACGAACACACCTTGAAGAAAGAAAGAATCTACCACGATGGAGCCGAACTTGTGAGCAAATCGAATGGGATATTCCACTATTTAGACCGAATTTGGATTCCCAAGCGGACCAATTTGCGACAGATTATCATGGACGAAGCCCATAAATCCCGCTACTCAGTTCATCCCGGTGCTGACAAAATGTACCAGGATCTTCGTTACAAGTACTGGTGGCCGGTTAAGAAAAGGGATATCGCTCTCTATGTCGGAAAATGCCTAACTTGTGCTAGGGTCAAGGCTGAACATCAAAGACCCTCTGGCTTGCTCGAACAACCACCAATTCCCATGTGGAAGTGGGAGAGCATAGCTATGGATTTCGTAACCAAGCTTCCACCCACGTCATCAGGTCACGACAGCATAGGGGTTGTGGTCGACCGATTGACTAAATCAGCTCACTTTCTGCCTATACGAGAAGACTACAAGGTGGAACGATTAGCCCGAATCTACACCGACGAGATCATTTGTAATCATGGGACGCCTCGTGACATCATCTCTGACCGTGATGCTCGGTTTGCTTCACGATTGTGGGAAACGTTTCAAACGGCACTCGGTACAACGCTTAATCTAAGTACTGCTTTCCACCCACAAACCGACGGTTAGACTGAAAGAACGATCCGTACTCTTGAAGACATGCTCCGCGCGTGTGTTCTAGACTTCGGTGGTAATTGGGATAAACACCTGCCATTAGTCGAATTCTCGTATAACAATAGCTATCATTCTAGCATCGAGATGGCACCTTTCGAGGCATTATACGAAAGAAGATGTCGATCGCCTATTGTGTGGCACGAGATCGGTCACTCGCAACTAACCGGTCCTGAGCTATTACAAGAAACGACAGACAAAATTTTCCAAATCAGAGACAACCTGGTGAAAGCTCGGGATCGACAGAAAGTTTACGCCGATAAAAAGAGCAAGCCCCGTGAATTTGGCGTTGGTGACTACGTACTCCTAAAGGTATCACCTTGGAAGGGTGTAGTCCGATTCGGCAAGAAAGGGAAACTCGCGCCTCGATATGTTGGGCCTTTTAAGATTCTGGAAAGGATCTGAAAAGTCGCCTACAGACTCGAACTACCGGAGGAACTTAGCAACGTCCACCCGACTTTCCACGTGTCAAACCTCCGAAAGTGCATCGCCGACCACGATTTACATGTCTCTCTAGACGATCTACAAGTGAACAAAACATTACACTTCGTGGAAAAGCCTGTCGAAATCATGGACCGCCAAACCAAGCAACTCAGGCGCTCACGCATTCCTATTGTGAAAGTCCGATGGGAAGGCAAACGAGGCGCAGAGTTCACTTGGGAACTCGAAGGCGACATGAAGGCTAAGTACCCACAGTTGTTCCAGGAGAAAGTCTAGATAGAGAAAGTCCTCACGTGATTCACGACGGTTGTAGCAGCTTCCAGCTTAATTTCAGGACGAAATTCCTTAAACAAGGGGAGGCTGTAACACCCCGTGTTTTCATAAGTGAAAGTCAAAGTCAAGGTCAAAGTCAACGACCGATTTCACGCAACTTGACTTGTAGAAATGTCTATATTTTATTTGTATTATGTGGAGTAAGTGTCGTTCATTGCAATAATCGATGAGTATTAATCGTATTTCAATCGACCTACGACTGTGAACTATATAGGAAGTAACAATGCGATAAAGTTAATCAACTAACAATCAAGCTAAGTTAATCAAATCGACATCAATTCGCAACTCGAACTATGTATTTTTACTTATTGTTTATATGTGTAGGTGTGTGCCTTACGTGTTACCTGTGCATGTTTATTTATGTTATGTTGTGGTAATCAAGCGAACTCAATCGAACTCGAAATCTAACTCGAATGCTATCGAACTCGAACTCGAACTCAAATCACAATCGAACTATGATAGATGGTGGAAAAGAGATTACGCTAGATACAAAGTGGTTAAGACTGAAAGTAATTTGACTAGGAAACCCTATCGAATCGAGCCGCGCGCAATCATAATCGAAATATCAAAAATCGTCACGCGAAACACTCAAAAGGGGCAACCGATCGATCAGGCTCCCAGCCGATCGAACAGCCAGCCGAACGGACTGCTGTCCGATCGGACAGGCTATCCGATCGAGCTGCCAGCCGATCGGCCAGCCCTTTCCTCTTTTTTCATCCTATAAATACCCCTGTCATTGTCATTTTTTCTACTTTTGGAAACCCTTGTTCGACCAGCACGCTCAACTCGCCTTTTCTCAGATTTCTCTCGATTCCGGTAAGTTTTCTTCCTAAATCTTGTACTTTCTTGATCTATACACACTCCTACACCTTTCTATCTTTCAAATCTAAACTTTTAACCATGAAATCATCAAGAATCAAGTGTTCTAGGATGATGTCATCATCGGTTCTTGAAGAACTTCATGTTTTGGCCTCAATCCACCAAGAATGACTTGGATCTAGCCGATTTCCACATAAACAAACCAGGATCTTTTATAGATCTGAACATATACATGGTGAAAGGATTGAAGGATGGATTTTCCCAACTTTCTTCAACTCTTTTCACTCGAACCAGTAGAAACGGAACCTGAGCCGGTTTACAAATCACTTCAGTGGTTATACGGCTCAAGATCTGGATTCTATCCACGAGGTTAACCGACTCCGGGTTAAATGTTAAACTTCGTTCCAAACAGACCACCGGCCGGATTTGGGTGATTCCTGACCGACCAGGGAAACCAAGTAAGGGCGAGGCATCTATGGTTTTACTCGCTGTCAAAATACCTCGGTAAAACGACACACGAACAGAACGACCAAGTGTTAGACGAAAGGGACTGATTAGGTCAGGATGCTGACCGATCGGACTGCTGTCCGAACGGACAGCCAGCCGATCAGATAGTCAGCCGATCGACCAGCCAGCCGATCGGCTAGCACTTGGCCCCACATAATCAACTTGTTTTGAAGAATGGTATTGAACGAACTGTTGTTCGATCGAACTACTATTCGATCGGATTACTCTTCGAATCATGAGATACTATGCTTCAATACTTAATCAAATTTTCAACATGTTCAATGCACTAGAAGTGCCACCCGATCGAACAGCCGTCTGATCAGGTGACACCCTGTTGTCCGATCGAACAGCAGTTATGCTGCTCGATCGATCAACCATCCGATCCACGGAACAATACCTCGCAATTCATTAAAATGGTTGACTATTGTTGACTTGCCAACCGATCGAACACCTATCCGATCGAACACCTGTCCGATTGAACACCTGTCCAATTCAAAGGCTAAACCTTGAAATTCTGTTGAATGCCTAACCGATCGGGCTGCCGGCCGATCGAACAGCCGTCCGATCGACCGACCTGAAAGGCAAAGGTACTTCAATGTTTTCAAAATGCTACAACGAAAACTTCAAAGGTCAAGCCATCATACACAAACACATCCTTCTCAAAGGAAGGAACAATCCACTCGTACAGCCATCCGATCGGCCTACCGACCGACCGAACAGCAGACCGTACGGACTGTCAGCCGAACGGTCAGCCGTCCGATCGACCAGCTGTCCGACTCCTCAATACTTGTTTCCTGTTTTACGTTTCACTTATCGTTATGCTACCGAATCTATTCAGGCTAACCGTACTCGCTAAAAGCGCTCCCTTCAATCCATTAATCGCAGTGAGTATACTCGATCCCTTTTTGCTTTAAGCACTTTTGGGTGTTACATACGTTACGAATATTCAAACTACAACCATCACACTACTCAAACTATTTGAACGCTAACCGTTAATGCATGTATTACGTGGCTTATGAATGCTTGTTTGTTATGTTTACACATGGAATGTTGTCTACCTGCCTTAGCAACGATAGTACTATAGTTTGGACTCAGCACCCGTTCACACGGGGGTTGTTAAGGATCTTTTACTTGCATGGGTTACAGTGGTAATCATGTATTGCGAACTGCCTCGGGCAGTCAACCCGCAATCATTGGTATCGATGGATCTATGTCGATAACTAACGTGCTTCATTTCACTATGTGTACGTGCTGGTTATGCGTAAACGAATTCGAACTCTATATGCTATTATCAAACTTGTATGCTCACCTTTACATTTTATGTATTGACTTTATTTTAACGTATGTGACAGGTGCTTAGGATGCATATGTGGTAGGAAATTGAAGCTAGAATAAAGCTTTAGAGCCCAACAAATAGTTGTTTGTAGATAACGAACTAGGGGTCTCTAGAAGCAGATAAACAATTGCTGTCTAATTGAATCTGAGTTGTCGGAACAGAATATTTGTCTTGATGATTGTCTGTAATAATTATTTGACTGTTTGAGATACGGTATGGGACGTATTATTTAAATTGAATAGTTTTGATAATTGTTGTGGAAACTTCTGGACAATCTGTGTCGCTCAGTGCCATGCCCCAATGATTCCGCCATCGGTTGGGGTGTGACATAATCGACACAGTTAAAGGAGAAAATACTAATGCTCCCTATGTCCTCACATGCCTTGAAGGAGAATATACTAATGCTCCATATATCCTCACGTGCCTTAATGTCCTTGTATAGACAATCATTTAATACGTGGGGTACTCAAGAAAACTTGAATGATACTTGAGTACGTGGGGTACTCAAGAAAACGGGTATTATACTTGAGTACGTGGGGTACTCAAGAAAAACTTGAATTATACATGAGTACGTGGTGTACACATGAATACTTGATTTATAAATGAAAACTTGAATTATACATGACACACACTATGTTTTCATACAAAGTATACAAACGTGAAATACAAAAATGTATGAACTCGCTCAACTTTATGTTGATGTTTTCCATTATTACATGTATTTCAGGTGACAGGATGGATCTTGGGCGCAAGTGTCATAGCTAGAAGTAGACTTCAAGTTTAGATGTCATCCACTTTTGTTGAATTGTAACCTAGACGAAGGTTGTGTTTTTAAAACTTAAATAACGAGTATTTGTAATACTCAAATTTTCATGAATGGATGAACATCGTTTTAATCATGTAGTTGTTTAGTATGATTGAATGCAATGATAACAAACTAGTCACACATCGCACGCTTCCGCAAAAGACAGGGTGTGACAAAAGTTCACATATTTGGCAAATTAGGTTTAAATTTTCAATCTTAAGTAATATAACCCTTTGATTAATTTGATATTTCACTTTTAATTCTAAACTTTCCATCTTTTACAATTAACCCCTTTGATTTTATTGCTTTTAACACAAAGTTTTTCATCTTTTACAAATTAACCCCAACATTTTTTTTATTTTCAGTTTTGATCCTTTAGACTTTGCATCTTTCGTAAATTTTTCGTTTAACGTTTCGTTCTAAATTTTCCGAGTTAACACGTCGCAATGTGCGTGTGGGGTTCAATGTTTTTCATCTACTTTTCTCGTTTGATAGGCCCATCGCAGCGCGTCTATTTTTCCCGTTTTATAGGTCTGTCGCAACGCGCGGGTCAAAAATAGACTTAGTTATTCTTTTCTATGTTTTACATATAGGCTCGTCGTCATGTAAGAAAAATTTGCATTTTATCTAATACGATATATAACTAAAGAATCCCCGCCGCATTACGGCGGGTTGTAATTCTAGTTTTACAAAATTATCAACATATACAATATCAAGTTGCTGACGTTATCAGGTAATAGTAATGTCAAGTGGTTGGCCACTTTTGGCGGCCACTTGACTTTAGTTTTTTTTTTTTTTTTCCTTTTTCCATATAATAGGTATTTATAGATGATGCCAAATTACAATTTTATTTCAGGTGTAAAATTACGATTTCGCACTCGATTGAAAATAAAAATTTTCTTTTGCCCCTTGCTTAAATTTACGATTTTGCCCTCAGTTAAAAAATACAATTTTGCCCCCAGTTCAAAATAAAATTATGGTTTTGCCCTCAGCTAGAGTCCTGCCAAGTTACGATTTCGTTCCCACTTTAAAATTACGATTTTGCCCCCATCTAAAAATTACGAATTTGCCCGCAGCTAAAATATTACGATTTTGCCCCCATTTCAAAAAAAAATAATGGTTTTGCCCTTGGTTCAAAATATTATTTTACCTCCGCTAAAAATTGCAATCTTGCCATCGTTTTTTTTCTTTGTCAAAACCATGGTAGTGTTTTATTTTACTTTGTTGGCTTAATTTTGTTTTTATTCACGCCAAACAGCTGCCTAGCACTCGCTAATTGGTCCTGACAAATTATTGTTTTGCCCCCAACTCTAAATTACACGCTTGTCATCGTTTTAGTTAAATTTTTTTATCATAACTATGGTACTGTTTTTCTTTAATTGGTTAACTTGATGTATCTTTTTTTTATATCGTGTTATATGTAGCATGTATAACTAACCGACATAAAGGCGTACATGTTATTAACCTAAGAAATACTCGGTTTAGCGCCCCGCAACGCGGGCGGCGCATAACTCTAGCTGCCTAACACTGGCTCATTAGTCCTGAAAATTTATAGTTTTGCCCTGAGTCAAAAATTACGGTCTTAACATCGTTTTTTTTTTTTTTTTTCATACCAAAATTATAGTAGTCTTTTCTTAATTAATTGAGAATTATTCGGTCATCGCCCTGCAACGCGGGCGGGGCATGTACTAGTTAGGAACAAAAAGTGAAAAATTTACAAATGACATACCATTTTACCAATTTATGAATTTAGGTTCGAGTAACCTAGGTGACTCGTTTTGGCTTCTTTCATAAATTTACTCCTTTGACCAGTTAGTTAAAGTTGCACATATTACCCACAACAGATGATAGAAATGCTGTACAACTCTATTATTACACCTAACATTATACATGCATTTGGTAATCAGGTCAATGAGAGAGTATTCCCATTTGGTAAAGTTCATCAAGTAGATATAAGTAAAGAAAGAAAGAAAAAAGAATCATATCTCAGTTGTTCAAAACAAAACTCTACACACTAATCTTCATCTGAACTATCACTGTCCATCCGCCGCCCTAAAATGGCCGGAAACAACCGTTGACGTTGCTCTTCAAACGGCGACTGGCGAGGTTCAGATGAACCTCCGCCCAATATCTGGTCATCTTTTCGTTGAACCCCTGGTTGCAACTCGTCATTTTTCGTTTTTGGTGTTCTTACAGGATCACTCTTAACCTCTTTACATATTTTATCCAAAATTATCAAGAAATCCCGAACAATCATGAATAATCTCAACCCTTCATCTTTCCCGGAGTTCCCATGAAAATAATCCGTCGTGTTCTTAATCAAAGTTTTTATTCTCTTTTCTTCTTCTTGCATCCAATTAATCTCCTTCTCGGCATTCTTCACAAAACTCGCCAAAACTCTCTGAAACTCATCACCGTCGTCTTCTACCTTCTTTAAATCTGTATTTAAAAACTCACGAGCTTTTACAAGGGCCCGGCCAAAACTTGACACTAAACTGGTGAGCCCATCAGCATCTACAATGGCTGCCTTTTTTACATTATCGAGCTCACCGCTCAAGCTCGACACTACTTGAAGCCCAAGCTTGCGATAACGTTCCTCTGTTTCTTCATGCGAAGATGAAGCTTCTTTGAGAAGATCCTCAGTTTTGAAACTTTTTGATTCGCGGATTGTTCGTGCAGCTTTTATACCTTCTGACCGGATGATCTCTTGAACCACAAAGTGCAAAAGCGTCGTTTTTCCGTCAATTCCTTTTACGTCGGATAACTTCAAGAGTGTATCGAGTTTAAACGCTTGTGCACTCCCACGAAAAGTCCCGTCATTCATACGATTCCCGGTTTTCAAAACAGCTTCTAAGAGTTTGAGAAATAATCGACTTTTTCTAAGTTCCACACAAGCAGCCTGTATAGTTTAAAAAAACACAAAAAAAAATTAGCATAAAAAGAATTTGTTAATTCGGGTTATGTTTGTATATGGGTCAAAAGTTACACAAAGAATAAGGAGTTAATTGCCATTTCAGTCCCTATGTTTGCTGTTTTTTGTCATTTTCATCCAACCCACCAACTCCGTCCAAAAATGTCAGTTAACTCATTTTTGTAATCTGACCAAAATACGCTTGAGTTAACTGACATTTTTTCAGTGGGTTGGACGAAAATGACAAATCAACAGCAAACGTCAGGCCAGAGGAGAAAAAAATTGGACTAAAGTAGCATTTTGGGCCAAACCTCAGGGCTAAAATGGCAATTTACTCAAAATCGAATAAAAGCTCCTATAACATTCTATTCAAAAAGCTAGATTTATACTGAAAAAAAGCATAATTTCAATGATCATACTTGATACACTATATTTTGTTTAAAAAAACCGCGTAAACTGGATAACAAGTGTTTTGGGTCAACCCAAACTCATACAAAAAGTTATCAATTATGACCCGTTTTCCATCCTGTTTGGCCCGCTCACTATCTCTAATAAACAGTATAGGTGCTATAAGATTCGAAGGTTTACCTCTAAAGTTGTGAAAGATTCTTTAACCACTGATTCTTCTTCCTGGAATGTGCACATAAAGAGCAAAGATTCTAGCCTTTTGAAAGCAAATGGTATTTCAATTAACATTTTTAAAAACCGTTCTGCGGTTCCAAGATGAGAAAGATCCCCGTTGTACATTCTCAACTTTAGTTCTTCATCGGGAGTTGGTGTCGTTTTTATTAGAGTTTGTAGAAGTTCCGCCGGTAGCTCGTTTCCTAAATCAATGCCCACAAGTTAAAAAATCACACATGTATATATATATATATATATATATTGATTATGTATATAAAGAAAAATTACCTTCTTTAAGTGCATAACGGATTTCTTCAGTTGACACGTTAAGTGCTCTTAATTGAATAGACAAATTTTGCGCCTTTTTTGGATCGATGATTTGAATGTACTGGAAAGTAGGATCTTGTGATGCAGAGTTCTTCCTGGTGTGATCTTTGTTTTTATCGGTGGCGTTATATCCAAATAAAGTTTCTATCATTTCTTCACTAAACCTGTTAATTAACAATTTAATCATGTTATGTGATCTTAATTCTTACCATATATGAATATATAGCGTTACGAAGGTAGAAAAAAATATAGAACTTACTGAAACGAGCCTGATTTGATCTGATGCCAAACCATCGATTGATCGGGGTTAGCCATAACCTTATCCCAAAAGAACGGTTTTAGCTTAGCTTTCGAAGCATCGGTGTCATCACCGCTGGATTGACTAGATCCCTCTGGCGGGCGTGGCGGTCTTAGACCGGAACCTGGTGGTCGTGGCGGAAGTGCACCACCTGGTGGAGGAGGCGGGCGTGGACATGCAGGCTTCAACGGTGGTGGACCTGGTGGTGGTGGCGGTCCTCCTCTAGGTGGCGGTGGAGGCGGTGGCCCTCCTTTAGGTGGCGGTGGAGGTGGCGGACCAGCGGCAGTAGGAGGCTTCGGTGCAGGAGGTGGTGGTGGAGCTGCAGATGGAGTAGCGGCAGCTACATTCACAGGCAACCATTTCGACGATTCTACCCTTCCTGGCGGAGGCCGTAATGATGATTCTACCCTTCCTGGTGGAGGCCGTAATGACGATTCTACCCTTCCTTGCATAGTCTGTAAAGGGATACCTACCGGAATCGTAGAATCCATTTTCTGCATGTTTGAGTTACCGTATAACGATTCATTCCCCGTATTCGCATAATTGTGCACCGGGCTGTTTAAACTGTATGACGGTTTATACGAACCACCTGAAACATTATAACTAACTCAATACAAAAACAACCAAACAACCTTAAACTAAAAGTCTAAAACAACTCCCAAACATAACCTACATACCGTTATGCTCACTCATACTCGAGCTAAGTAAATGTGCCTCATCATTCTGCCGACGCCCCTTACCACAATGCCTCAAATAACAACAGAAGAGCAATGCAGCAAGCATAAAAGTCACGGTAGCAGTAACAACAACCGCAATAATAATCTTCTTATGCGTATCACTATTCCCATTATTCGACTGCACATTAGCACCAGATCCCGTAGGCGCTAGCGTAGTCTTACCCTTATTACGATCATTCGGTATCTCAGGAAAAAACGGAGGGCTACGAGGCCTTGTAAAACCAGGAGCCTCCACCGGTGAAGGGCCAGGGCTAGGACCCGCGCTAGGACCGGGACTAAGAGCCGGTGCATCAGATTCGGCTAGCCTACGGGTTCTACGCGCAAAGTTATCACCTAGTGAAAAATACTGTAAATAGTCTATATACCATGTACTAGAATGTTCTGTCTCTCCTGATTCAGGTACAGCAACATTTTTAGCATTTAAACAATCAAGAATTGTTTTCTTAACATACAGATCTTGAAAAGCTAAAGACTTCAGTATCCTATCTTGTTCTAAAAGGGTTTCATGATTGCCAACTTTACGATCTTGTAAGCCTTCAATAATACTCATCAACTCTGTTTCACAATTATCCCAAATTAAACCCACCTGCAATCAGTTAACTTTATCAGATCCCAATCAACAAAACTTCAAACAAACATCATTATTTATTAAAAACATCATACCGTATCTTTATCAATCAGATATTCTGGATCGATGTTGGTTCTTGAAATCACCGTCAAAGGCAAAATCAGAACAATAATCGCTATAAACGAAACCATTTGAAGAATATGAACACCCATTGGTTTAACTATGACCATCTCATAAATACATAATATCCGATTTGAAAAACATGAAAACAGAGAGCTCAAATTCTTCAAACCCACTGGGGATTATTCAAAATTGTTGTCTTGTAAGCACGCAAATCGAGAAATCTTGGACGAATTGAGCGTCAATTTGTTGAAGAAAACGTGAAGTTGTTGTAATTTGGGAGATCGAGTAGCTAGGGTTTGATGCAGAGTGATTGAATATATTCGGTGAAGATGAAGGAAGATTTGGGGAATTTTTTTGGTCTTCTTTCAAAGGTATACTGCTAGGCCGCCAGAATTAACAAAGGTTTTTGCTTTGAGTTGTTAAAAAGTTAAAAAAGAAGTATTTACAATAATTGTCCCTGGACTATATTGGATTTGCATGTAATGTCATTGAATGAAGCTTTTATTGGTTTTGGTCCTTGTAACCTTGTTACTAGTATTGTTCCCTTCAAGAGACTTAATATTGTACTTTTTAAGGCTATTTTGATGAAACAAAATGTGTACGATTTCGTGTACTTAGATGTATGGGTTTATTTCTAAAAGTATAGAAATTTGAAATGTGTATCAAGTGTTTATGATGACCTACTGTATGTACTTTAACTGGTGTTAATGGGAGATCTCGTGGTTGAAATCTCAACTGACAAATTCTTATTGCCTACAATATATTGCATTTGTATAAAGTAGATGATGATGATGTTAGTAACAACATTAACTTCTTTGGCATAACATATTTAGCCCAATTGTATGTGACTATGCGTAAGTGATGAAAGTAGCTTTTGAATTGATTTGGACGTAAAGATGGATATGTTATCGTATCACGATGGTGTTAGATGTTTTTAAACTCTTAAAGTGAATTTTTTTTTCAACCTGAATAGTTTTTCTCCTATGTTGGTCGGATTGATGATTGAGGTATACATATCATCTTCTATACATAATAACTCACACATTCACTTACCCCATATTAAAAAGAAAAAAGAAAAACCTTATTAGGAAAATTTAATACATCTTACCTAAATTTTTCTATAGTTATGTTATTATACGTGTATCATATGCGAGATGGAGAGAGTGGAAACGAATAGATATAGACAAGGGCGGACCCAGAAAAAAATTTCAACGGGTGCGAACGAGGGGCTTAACCAAATTTTTAAGGGGTGCGATCAGGATTTTCTCCTGTAAAATACACTAAAATTTTTGCTTAATGGGTGCGCTCGTCCACCCAGACCTCTACCTAGGTCCGCCCCTAGACATAGACTTAGAATGATGTTAAATATACACCAAGGATCAAAACGTACAATTTAACCAAACATGAAGGATGAAAATGTAATATGTTGTAAAAGAGCTTTTGAGAATGATTCGCCTTTTTGGATGATGAAAAGAAATGGCATTAACGCGTAAAGAGGCCGGTCTACGCAAGCGACCCTACCATTTATTTAGACCGTTTCACAGGGTAAATATTAAAATAACACGACAGCATGTTGTATTCCCACTAAAATCTAAGAATTGTCTTGAGGGCTCCACCCTGGCCGTGTTATATATCGATTCAACTTACGATACATTGTTTTCTTTGATAAAACATGAAAATAATTATTACCTTTTTATTATAAACGATCAAGGCTTAGATTTAAAAATATTTTAAGTTAAAACTAAAATAATAAGAGGGACTAAAAAAATGATATCGATTGTGTACTGAGTAAAGAAGAATACGTTAGTTACTATACTAGTATTTAAACTAGAAATAAATAATAACTAACGAACAAACTTAATAAATTTGACTAAAAATACAACTGATATTAAAAAAAAATGAAAATTGTTCTTTTAGCCATTGAGCTCGAAGGAGTTTATTTAAGTTTAGTAGTTTATCTTGTTTATCAAGTAAAACCCAAAAAAAAATCATATTGATAAAGTGATCCTTTTAACACCCTTGTATGTGTACATGTACATACAATTTAATGATAAACGTTATATATACTAATATACATATAGATAAAGTGATCCTTTTAACCCCTTTAGTTTTAGCATTTTCCTTTTGTTTAGTTATTTAATTATGCAGTTAATTCGTAAGTCTTGTAGTGGTAGAAGTGGCCTCCTAATTTAGCTCAAGTAGTTATTTCCTTTCTGTTTGTTTGCCTATAAATGACTTTGTTGGTTTGAGTTTAAGAATCAATGAACAAATGAATTACTAAAAATCTGGTTTCGATCTATTTTTCTATCTGGGTTTCTTCCTATTTTCTTGGACCATTTGATTAGCGATTCGGTTCGTATCACTTCATCTCTAAAAATCCCCACGCTTCCCCTTCTCTATTTTTTTATTAGGTTTATCATCAGTTAGACTATTGAGTGTTGACAGAGAATAGAAAGAGTTTCTGGGAGAAAGAAGAGATGAGATGGTGTGGTGTTTTAGGGGAAGAAGAAGAGATGTTGTAGTGTTTGGCACGTGCTTGAAGGAGAACCATATATCCAATTTTTTTTAAAACACCCTAAGCAAAGGTTACAACTCACATATGCACAAAGTAGTTGCTTCTTTATATAGGTTTTAATTTTGCAATCAAGTCTTTTATATTTTATTGCTAGAGCACTAACCCGTTTACTTCGCAAACACCTTTTTAGAAAAAAAAAATACATCAATTAAGTGATTAATCATATAGAATGATTACATCACGTAAATCAAATAATCAATTTGTCATCAACTAACGTTAAGTTTAAGTTCAAAAATACCATCAACTTCTAGCGTCTAATTTAATATAATATTCAATTAATGAATATAAAAAGATTAGAAATCATGTAATGGAGCAACACATTATTTACAACATGATATCACCTCTTGCAAAAACGTGCATTATGACAACATCCATAATCACATTCGACAATGCCAAAAACATATTGTAATCGCGCAACGCGCGACGATGAACAATAGTAGTTTAATATAATATTCAATTAATGAATATAAAAAGACAATAAATCACCATCCTTGTGTCCACATCAAAAGTAAACTTTAGTTCTAGCTCTTTTGCACAAGGGACAATTATTTAAAACTATTCAAAATTGCACAATGAGAGACTAAGGTGGTGTTTGTATTTTCAAATGTAAAAGGACTGTAGTCTGCGGACCATATCTGCAGGCATCTGTAGAAGAAGAAGTGGACCAAAGGTCTGCAGTCTTCAAGGAGAAGAGGGTTTGTTTTTTTTTTACTTCTTCAAAAACAACTTCACAACACACACACATAACACTCCTCTCTCTCTGCCTTCATCTACCACCACCACCACAACCATCCGCCACCACCTCCTCCACCTGCCACCACCACAACCAACAACCACCGTCAAGCACCACCGCCCCCTGTCTCCTGCCGCGAAGCCAAGCACCACCGCAAACCCTAGCCCCCACTCCAAGAACACACCCCCTTCGCAACCACCACCACCGCCTTCGTCGTTCCACCACCGCCAAGAACATCAAAACCCACAACCGCTGTCGTCATGCGATTTGGGGGGGTTTGTTTCAAGATGAAGAACATCAAACCCACCATCGTCGATCAAAACCCACCACCGCCAATCTCTCTCTTCTTTCCCTCTCTCTCCTGCCGCTCCCTCTCTCTCTCTCTAGGGACTCTCTCTTTCTTCTTTCCCTCTTATGCAGGTCTGTGGAGAGTGGTGGTGGAGATGTGGTTGTGGAGGTGGTGGCGGAGATGTGGGGATGGAGGTGGTGGCGGAGAGGTGGTGGTGGAGGTGGTGGCGGAGATGTGGTGGTGGAGGTGGTGGCGGGGATGCAGAGAGTAGCAGTGGAGAGTGGTGATGCAGAGATGTGGAGAGTGTCTGTGTTTTGAAAGAGAGAAGAGGCGAGAAGAGGTGGACTTATGTCTGCGTGGGGAAGAGGTGGGGAAGAGGTAAAAGGTGAGAAGTGCTTCTGGAAAACAAACAAGCTGCATGACCTAAAGGTCTGCGCGTGTCTGCGCGACGCAGACATAAGTGGCCAGAAGCGCTTCTGGCCAAAAAACAAACAGCACTTAATGTTTTGTTTGTTTTTTAAAAGGTAAAATGTCTACAATCTACGGACCATATCTGTAGAAGAAGAGGTGAACCAAACCTCTTCAGTCTGCCATTAGAAGACTGTTTGTTTTTTGAACGTAAGTAGACTTCTAAGATAAATTGTTGGTGGTGTACAAACGTTGGTGGTGGTGGACGGTGGTGGTGGTGGCGGTGGACGGTGGTGGGTGGTGGTGGATGGTGGACGGTAGTGGTGGTGTTTTACCCTTTGCAGACCTTAGAAAATCTTAAAAGTGGTTGGGCCAAGTCTGCACCAAGAAGAGCTCGCGCAAACGTTTTTTAATGAAACGTCTTTGAAAAAACAAATAGTTTGCAGATGACAATGTTTACGCGTGGTTTGCGTGGCACAAACAAAAGAGCCTGCGCAGATATTTCTTAGAAAAACAAACACCACTTAAGACATTATTGATTCAACTGAATTTCTAAAACTAATATTGAGTGGTTTATAGAAGAAGAGGAATAATAAATACCAAATGACGATTAACATTTGATTTCTTATCATGTTTTTACTTTGCTAATACATAATGTTTAGATTGTTAATATTAGTGATCTCATTGACAAACATATGGAAATTGAGAGATTCTTTTCCTTTATTCTTAACATGTGTGTAATCTGAATTATTACACGACAGTTGTCTAACCTCACTTATGTAATAACTCTATCCATGAATACTTTATGATGAGCATACATAACAACTAAATATTTTAATTACTTACTAGAATATTATGTTTAGATTATAGATTTTAATTTAGTTCTAACAAAGACATGATTAGTAATTCCATAAATTATGCTTTTATATGTGTAAATATAAGATATAACCTACATTAAAGGAAACTCAAACTCAAATATGTGGCCGAATGAATAACCTCCTAAGGCTATAGGGTGTGGTCATGACCCTCATGATCACCATGACCCTCCATATCAGCGCCATGTCACCTACTTCTAATTCATCATCCAAAACCACTACCCTAAGGGTGTGGTTATGACTCAAACCACTATTATCTTACTTTAATTTATTTTTGTGAAAATGAAAGAAAATATTAAATATGGAAAGTAGGCTCATGGTTTCCATGGTTTAATCCATGGGAATCATGGTGGATGAGACAAGGGGGTGGTGTAACAATCCATTAATGGTCCTACGTGGCGATTAATGACCCAACCATGCCCCTCACACCCTATAGCCTAAGTGATTGGTTTTCAAGTTTCAGCTTGATTGATCAAGATTACTTAGAAATATTAGAAACTAGGTTAGAACCCCGTGTATTACACGGGTTGAATAAATGTAATTTTATATACTAAATTAAAACAATTATTCTTTAAAAATCTCGTTTATTACACGGGTTGAACAAATGTAATTTTATATATTAAAGAGTAAACTGCCATTTTGGTCCCTGTGGTTTGGCCAGTTTTGCCACTTTAGTCCAAATCTCAAACTTATTACATCCAGGGCCCTGTGGTTTGCATTTTGTTGCCATTTTAGTCCAAAATCCAAAAAACCTCCTTTTTGACTGTTGAGAGCTGCCTATTTTGTCCTTTAGTGCAGGGGTATTTTGGTCATTTATGTTTTATTTAAAGCAATTCAACAACAACAACAAAACCCAGAAAATCAAGAACATCTTCAAAGTTCATCATCAAAACCCAGAAAATCAAGAACATCTTCAAGAAAAAACGAGGCTCAGTCAAGAACATCATCAAACATGAACATCAAAACCCAGAAAATCCACCAAATCAAGAACATCATCACAGCCTAAAAATCAAGAACATCATCACGGCCTAAAAATCAAAACCCAGAAAATCCACCAAATCAAGAACATCAAAACCCAGAAACCAAAAAATCAAGAACATCTTCAAGAAAAAACGAGGCTCAGATCTGTATCTTCAAGAACATCATCAAACATGAACATCAAAACCCAGAAAATCCACCAAATCAAGAACATCATCACAGCCTAAAAATCAAGAACATCATCACAGCCTAAAAATCAAAACCCAGAAAATCCACCAAATCAAGAACATCAAAACCCAGAAAATCCACCAAACCCAGAAAACCCAGAAAATCCACCAAATCAAGAACAAGCATAAAAATCATCACAGCCTCATGGTGAACAAGCATAACAGAACAAGTAACAACACACACCACGAAAGTGCCATTTCGACAAGCATAACAGAACAAGTAACAAGCATAACAACACACACCATAGAGTAAACTGCCATTTCGATCCAGATCTGCAGTGCCACCACCGTCAATCCACCCACCATCTGCTTCATTCTTTCACCGCCACCACCATAACCACCGCCACCACCAATCTCTCCGATCTCTAACCCCCACAAACAATCAGATCAAAATATTTCTGATTTCGATTTAGATCTGAAACTCAAAGCTTTTCTCTCCAATACACACGAATGAGAGAGAAACATGAGAGAGAGAGAGAGGAACGCAGAGATGACGATGACGATGGTGGATCTGAGTTTCGGTAGGGACGACGCCGGAGTGGTGCTCAGGTGGGACGATGATGATGATTTATTTGGGGATTATGTTGATCGATTCAGGTTCTTAACTGATCGATTGAGAGAAGAGAGATTGAGAGAAGAGAGAGAGAAGAGAGAGAGTCTGTTAATGTTTTATGATGATGATGATGATTTTATTTGGGGATGAAGTTAATTAAGAAAATATTAAATGAAAAGCAAAATGACCAAAATGCCCCTGCACTACAGGACAAAATAGGAGGTTGCAACAGTCAAAAAACTAGGGTTTTTGGATTTTGGACTAAAATGGCAACAAAATGCAAACCACAGGGCCCTGGATGTAATAAGTTTGAGATTTGGACTAAAGTGGCAAAACTAGCCAAACCACAGGGACCAAAATGGCAGTTTACTCTATATTAAATAATAAAAAATTATATCTCTAAGAACCTCATGTATTGTACTGAATAAATGTAATTTTATATACCAAATAATAAAAACCCGTGTATTGTACGGGTTGAATAAATCTAATTATATATACTAAATAATAAAAAAGTTATATCTTTAAAAACACTGTGTATTACACGGGTTAAATAAATGTAATTTTGTAACCTTGTATATTACACGGGTTGGATAAATGTAATTTTATAAACTAAATAATAAAAAAAAATTATATCTTTATAAACCTCGTGTATTATACGGGTTGAATAAATCTAATTATATATACTAAATCATCATCATCATCATACTCAGTAAATCCCACAAATAGCAAAGCTAAGGTAAGGTCTGAGGAGAGTAAGATGTAGAGGCTGCTTTCAGTAAGACCCCGACTCGATAGTAGTTTTGCATCAAGCTTTGACCATAAGACACATAACACTTAGCAATCGGGACAAAGACCGATTATTGCATGTTCCCTTTTGTCTTTCTGCTATCAACGCCACCACATGATGATGATGCATGATTAATCGTCCGCCGCTTTTAACGTTATTTTCACAAATTTAATGAAATAACGTTAAAATTAGTGCAATTTCACTTTTGCCCTCCGAGCGTCCACACATATATACATTATTAAAAGTTAGATTAGATTATATATGAAATTAAGTGTATACAAAAAGTCTTTATAAATTTCACGTAGAATTAATTGGAATCCTTTATTAAAAGTAGGTTAGATTATATATGGGCTTATACGTGTGTGTAATTGTGATTATTGAAAGGTTGGATTTTGAGGGTTTTGAAATGTGAATTTGATTATGATAGATTATATTTTAGTTTTAAAACTTCTAGAATGATTGAATCAAATAAAAGGAGTATGATTTCCTAGAAACAAAAATAACTGAGTTTTTTTTTCTGATCATTTTGAACATGAGCAAATAGAACGATATCATCTTAATAAAAAAATAACTAATTACAAATGTGAAACCCAATAATTTTACTTCTGTCCCATTTGAACGGAAAAAATAAGTACAAACTAAATTTAAAAAAAATGCAATATGAAAATAAGAGATAGAATAATCGATATTTTTTTCATAAAATATGAGATAAGGGTAAACTAAATAAAAAAGTGTCAATTTGGTAAATAATAATATTAAGTATGAAAATGTAGGAAATTACAAATGTAGACCTCTTCAATGAATGACACGTGTCCAAAATCAGGTTTCTTTTATTATATAGTATAGATAGATTGTCGCAATCTAAAATATTAAACTAGTATTCCTCTGAAAATATATTGAACTATGTTAATTGATTTGAAAATAAACTTGTATAAAACACCGCTATATGTCAATAAATTATAAAATTAGCATTAATGTGTAGATGAACTAATATCATGAAGTTTATCTCTCCTTAAAAAAACTATAAAACTGCTGTCATAATAAATCAGAAAAAAATAGTACTCGTTCGAAATTAAGTTATTATATTTGATGCTGTTACAACAACGGGATGTAGCTCAGATGGTAGAACGCTCGCTTAGCATGCGATAGGTACGGGGATCGATACCCCGCATCTCCATCTAATTTTTATCATGTTGGTTCAAATATATTTTGTCATGGTTGTAAAACAAGGTTTCCAAGGCCGAGTACTCCCCGAGTAGTACCTACAAGGTATGCTGCCGAGGCGACTTTCTCTGACTCCGCCTAATTACTCGGAATCTGTCAAACGCGGTCAACCTCAGCCAAAATCGTATCTAGGAGGTCAACTCGGGCCGAGTTTGACTTAAAAAACAGCAAAACATAATTTCTATGCTTATCATATTAAGGAATTATTAAGGAATGAATATCATTTTCACGTATTTTTTATAGATATTAGTAAATTTATGTTATTTGACATATATTTAATTTCCAAAAACTAATTTCTTTATAATTTAACATGTCCGAGTACTCTCTGCCTAAGCCGAGTAATCTCAACTCCCCGGTCGACCGACTAGAGAGCTCCTAGCAACTTTTGCAACCATGTTTTTTGTTGGGCTTTGTTGTAACCCCAACTATGGGCCTAAGTGGTGCCTTAAGAAAAACTATGCTTTCTTGGGCTGTATGACCCAAGTATACCCAACAATAAAACATAACTGATATATCTTTTCTGACCATTGGACCTATCTGAATGTTCTTTTAGAAAGGGGGACGGGGCGCCCCGTTGTGAAACCCCCATCACTCGTCAAACTATAACGCACACCGCCGCCACTATGACGGAAATTGATTGGATGTTGTGAGTGATGAGTGATGAGCGCCTCTACCCCCTAAGTTAAGAGTTGTAAATGCACAAACAAACGCGTTATCAAGCATTGACGAACGTAATTGAACTAAAATGACCTCTGTTCATGTTCTTTCAATTTAACTAATTTAACGAAATTTCTTGCTTATGTTCGCACATTTATTAAACGAAACTTTTACGGAACGGCTCACGAATAATTTGCTGAATGTTTAGTTCGTTTATAACCTTAGCTTATATCTCTTTGAGCCGGATTCTAATTATCGATTTGAGAAGTTCCAACTTCCAACGTATCTTGGTATCTGTCTATCTAAAATAAAATCAATATCTAAAGGGTTATTGGATTTTAATAATCCGAAGTTTCACCCGTTGGCCACTAATAATCCCAACTTCAAAAATTCCCTGTAACAATCCAAACTTGTAAGATTTTGGCCCCCAATGATCCTTTGCTAACTGGGTTATAACCCAGTTAGTTTTTTTCTGACGTGGCTAATGACGTGGACACAACTTTGTTATTTGTTGACTTGGCTGCTTATGTGGCACCATCACCACATCCACTTCCTCCTCCTTCACTGCCACCACCATCTCCTCCAGCCACCACCATCACCAACTACCATCACCTCCGACCACCTCCACCCACCACCATCACCACCTTCACTTCACCACCACTGTCATCTCCACCAACACCGCCATCATCTCCACCCACCATCATTGCCATTTCCACCACCGCCTACCATCGCCATCTCAGATTCATCCCCACCTTCGTCACCTAACCGACAACCACCCTCGTATCGGCAGTTCTCAAACTTGACCTAACCGTCACCGATGAAGGATCCAGAACCGTGGGAATATGGTTAATTCCATTGTTGTTGTTGGAGCAGAGGTCGATATGGTGGAGCGGATGTTGATGTGGTGGAGCGGAAATAGGGTCAATTCCATTGTTGTTGTTGCAGAGGTTCTGATTTCATTGGAGATTGAAGGATTGTGGGAATGGATGGTAGGTGGTGGTCGGAGGGGATTGAAGATGGTGGTTGTCACACCCCGACCACGTAGAACAACCAGACGTGGCGGAAACTTCGGGGAGTGTTGTAACAGAATCATTGTTTCATAACCATGGAATAAATAAATTATGTTTTATTGAATAAATGAACTCATTGTTTTAATACAATCAAATAAGTACAACTATGATCTTCCAAGTTTTAAAGTTTCTAAGGCACGAGTCCATCCTAAATGTAGCATGTATCAACAATCATCTCAAGACAGCACCTGAAACATGTGTAAAAATAGGTACGTCAGCATAAAAATGCATGTGAGATACATAGGTTTTGTGAATATAGGATTCATGACTTATAAGTTTAGAAAGAGTTGTTTAACAAAAGTCAGTCATGATCCTTGTAAAATGTTTTGTTTTATAAATCATTCGAAAAACAATAAGTTCAGAAGATATGTGTAAATAAGAGAATAATGTATGGTTAAATGAATAACCATGTGAAATGAGTTTGTATAAGATAAGTTGTTTGTAAAAACAATGTCTTGTGAAAAGTATGTTATTTGTATAAAATGTTACATGTCTTAAATTGAAATGATTCAAATAACGCTACGATATGTAATACCATACAAACACTTATATATAGGAAGTACCAGCGGCGTATCCACCATGCTTGTATCATATTACACACGCCTCGTTACTTAAATCACTTACTCAAACCAAACCACCAATATAGAATGTTCATGTTTAAACCAATAGTCCAATGTTATTGTATAACTCAAGTTAAATGTAAACCATGTAATGTGTAAACAAAAGTTATGTATGGTAAGTAAAATGAGATTCCTTAAACCACAAGTAAAAATGTACAAAACAAAGTGTTTGAATAAATCAGAAGTTATGCTTTGTAAAATAATGTAAGGTTAAACGAATAACCTTATAGTAGCATATTAAAAGTATACTTTGGATTTATAAATAACATATTAAAAATATGTTTTGGTTTGTTGATAAAATCTATATGTTGGTTCTGTACAATACCACACCACACATGAGAGTATATCAAAATATACTTTTGTGAGTATATCAAAATATACTTTAAAGGTGTGTTTTAAGAATTCATTCAGACCTAGTGCATCAAACTACATCTTTGAGACTATAAGGATACCACAAAGGCAATCCCTATTTGGATGGAGAAACAAATTGGTTTCAGACATTCCATGACAACAGGAATGGGGTGTCTAATCCTATAGCGCTATATCATACTAACAATCGATCTGGTGAACATAAAATAAGTACAATTCAACATTTTTATTTTATGTTCTTTGAGAAATCAGTGTTTAAACCATAGATAGTCATTTAGTTTGTCAAAAGATAAGTAATAACATGTATAATCAATTACTAGTTTAAGTACCCGTGAATTTCACGGGATGCAAAAAGGAAACATCTTTAATATCACCGTTAACATAAATATTATAATTTCATACACGTTAAAACACGAACAAATATATAAGATTTGAACCACAAATTGAAATACATGAATACGCAATAATCAAAAATCGTTGAAAATCTCTCTATACACGATATTAGTTGTTTTATTTCTAATGTTGTGTATGGATTACGAATAAATCAATTGATTGAAATAAAATTTATTAGGAAGAGTGTTTAAATATAAATACATGAATATGCAACAATCACAAATCATCAAATGTTAGTCGTTAATTAGAAGCAATGCTATACATTTATCAATTACAATTCGTTAAAAATCTCTTTATAAACAACATTACTTGTTTTATCTGTCGGTTTTCCATTGTTGTCAAGTATGAGTAGTTTGACCCCATCTCTTGTTTTCACCCTTGACAAAGCAACATACAATTGGCCATGAGAGAAGACGGGTTGTTTCAGGTACAAACCAACTCTCGAAAGCGACTGCCCTTGACTTTTGTTTATTGTCATCGCAAAACATACGGAAAGTGGAAATTGCCTCCTTTGAAAAGCAAAAGGAATCTTTTTATCAGAAGGAATCAAATTAATTCGAGGTATATATGTAGAAGTACCAATATTTGCACCAGATATTATCTCGGCTTCTATTACACGGTTGTACAGCTTTTTTACTTGTAGCCTTGTACCGTTGCACAAACCATTCCGTTGGTCAATATTTCGTAATAACATTACTGGAACACCAACTTTTAGCACCAACCTATGATTTGGTAAGCCTGATATTTTAAGACCATTGAGCACATCCGGAGAGTATATTCTTTGTTGTGTAGCATTTACATCTTCGGTCGGACAAAGACTGTCAGAGCTAAGATACTCTCTTTCTTCACCAGGAAACATTGATAGCAACCTGTCATTAATCTCATGCACAACATCATTCTTCGGTGTAAGTATAGCGCGCTCACTGAAATAATTATGGTTGTTGATGTTTTGCAAGATTGATGGATAAACAAAATCAATTAAACTTGCAATTGGGTCGGCTTCATCAGTAATAAGAAGATCTTGTGGTATTTGAATAGTTGCTTCCCCATCATTTGGACCACCAACATTACCCTCACCCAAATCCAAAAGCCATTTGGCAAAACTGTTTATTTCTTCAATATCTACCGTCGACCTTCCAACGGTTAACCTCATGTTTCTTGTTAATCTTAGCAATTTACATTTACTCCACAAGTAAGACGAACATAAGGAGGCATTAACAATCTCTTGTCTTCCACCGTTTGGAACGACAGGTAATATTTGTCTAAAATCGCCACCAAAAACAATTACCTTACCTCCAAACCGTATGTCTGAATTGAGAGATTGGTCGATGTTGAAAACGTCATTCAGTGTTCTATCCAGTGCTTCGAATGCATGTTTGTGTACCATAGGTGCTTCATCCCAAATTAATAATTTCGTCTCATGCAGTAATTTAGACACGTCACTTTCTGGTTTTATATTACATACAGAGTCTTCAGTAAGATTCAAAGGTATGTGAAACCTGGAATGTGCAGTCCTACCACCATCTAACAACAACTAATGCAATTCCACTTGAAGCCACATTTAAGACGATTTGACCTTTTGATCTAATTGCAGCGGACAATGTCTTCCATAGAAATGTTTTACCTGTTCCACCATAGCCGTAAAGGAAAAAAATCCCACCGTTATCACCGTTAACTGCTGCCATAATTTCTTCAAACACAGAGCGTTGTTCATCAGTTAACATTGTCAACTGACTATCGTAAAGATTTCCAAGATGTGTTATATCAAAGGCCCGCTCCTCGTATATCAAACGACTATCTGAACTACCTGAAGACGACATATCTGGAAATGGCATTGTTTGAAATTTTCGCAAGGATGAATTATTTCGCAGTAAAAACTTCTCAATCTCGCACAAAGCATAGTTTTTCAGTTGGTGCTCCGGAATTGATAACGCTGTGCAATACGAAAAAATATATCAAACTCATCATAATAACATAACCAAGATTAAATAATATCTAAAACATTAAATAATGTATTTGAGAATATAAATGCTAACATTTATTGTAAACAAAACTTACCTGTAACTCGATGGTATTTCTGAAGTCTATATAAAAAATCGTCTGTCATGTATTTCCATGAACTTTCCCAAACAACCTCAGGTCTAGAAAGACTACTGGATAACAGCATGGTACAAAATAAATTACGAATATATGAAGCGCTTCCTGATAAACTTGCTTCCTTTATTGCCTCCACATACTCAGAGTCGTCGTCCAAAAGACCGAGCGCATAGCAAGCATCTCTATATGTATCGTAAACATGACCATTAACTGTTTTAATGTCATCAAACGATGTTGGTCCTCTGACCTTGTTAAGCAGAATTCTCAAAAAATAAGCTTCACCTAGTGACAGAGGGACGGAATGAATCCTGCCAATTGCTGTTTTCCTTTGTCTAGGTTCCCAGACTCGCTTATCAAGCTTCCAAACATAAAAATTGGGGAACTGAACATATGTAAGTGTACGGGCCAACGTGTCATTTGGGTCTTTATTACGTTCCATCCATGAGAGAAACATTGAAGATTTAACAGATGGTTTGTTTAGAACATGGTTAATATCCTCGTCAGGTCCGAAAACAACAGGTTGTTGGCCAGGTAGATGGAACGGAAGTCTCATAACAGAAGGTCTTCTATAATGCACTTCATTGGAAAATATCCTCCAAGATGCTTCGCAAGCTGATATATACCGACAATCGTAATACTCTTTTATCTCGTCTTGTACTTGTTCTTCAGATTGTTTATCGCTTTGCACAACAGCTATAGTGGCTCTATCAGGCCCTTTATTAATGTATTTAAACAGATACTTTATCGAAGCGGTCTGATTGCACCATTCAACATTTATATGAGCTTGATACCTTTTCAATAATTTTTTGTTGTACGGTACCACACTTCTGTTATCAAGGTGAATTTTATTTTTCACAACAAAAGCGGCATTGTTTCTCCTTCTGTATAATGGAAACCCGTTTGAATCTAGTGTAGTATGATCTTGAAAGTCTTTGGGAAAGCCTTTTGAACACTTCCTATCAACCATACATGGAGAGCTCAACCTAGCATTACCACATGGACCGTGTATCATATATTCTTTCACAAGCATGAATAATTCTGGATCTTGATTTCTGTCTGGTATTTCTGCGCATATAAATGCATCAACATGGTCCACCGTAGGTAATTTAGATTCAGGCTCCATGAATAAGCATAAACGTGCATGAGGCAAACCACGTTTTTGAAACTCGATTGTGTAAACAACTACAAAAACCAAACAAAATGTTACATTTTAGGGCATAATATTAATTTGAATAGTATTTTAAAAACTGTACCTGCTGGAGCTTTGCCAAATAGATGATTCTTTTTTAAATCTTTGCAAATTGAATCAAGCTTAATTTTGAACAATTTGGAAAGGATATCAGGCCTATCTTCCGGACTGAGATTGGTGTCTTTGAGAAAGCGTTGAACTTCTGGCCATTTGGGATTGCATGTTATGGTTATAAAAAAAATCCGGATAACCAAAGCATTTACACAGAGCCATAGCGTCTAAATAGTTTTGCATCATATATCGTGCTCCACCAGTAAAGGAAGATGGCAAGAAGATACGTTTTCCAGCCTTAGATATATCATCTTGACCGTGTGTTTTTAATTTACGGAGGCTTTCATATGTGTCAGACCTAAGATCTTTCTGTTGATATCGTATATAGCTAAGTCTCTCGCTCTCTATCATAGTATAAGCATCAACCAAGAACTGCTGGAATAGCCTCTTAGAATTCAAGATTAACGAAAACTGATTTATCCGATCCTGCATACGATAAGCAAAGAACTCTCTCATAGTACAATTTGGACGTTTCTTATTAACAACATCAATGACACCTCTGTGAGGGATATCAATTCTGTAGCCATCGTCTCCGTACGGGAACAAAAACGGATACTGTAGTGCGAGATATGACGGGTGCAACTCACTAATTCTCTTCAGTGTACCAGTTTGAGTCTCAACAACAATATCTCTATTGTCAATTACATTTTCAATATCTCCAACAATGAGAGCGGCAATCTCACCCGCCGTTGGTAAGTTATACGTCCGACCATCTTTTTCTCTTGTTCCGATTAGGCGAAGCTTCAAATTTACATGAGGGCTGTCTTGAAGAGAATCCCTAGCTCTTCTGTAAGTTTTGACCAACTCATTGTCGTTATCTAAAACATCTTTTATATGTTCTATTAACTTACGATCAAGAGTAGCAGAATAAGAAGACGATGCATCCTCTGAACGACTGTTAATAAAAGTTACCAAATATTATTAAGATTGACATATAATACAAAAGACTAATGTAAATAAATATACGAATGTTAATAATATTCAATGGAAATTACCTAAATATCGCTTGCCTGTTTGTAAGTTCGTTCTCTGTATCGTATATGTATAGTTGGCAAAATTTTGGTTGCGCTCCGTTGTTTGGCATAAGACTTCCAATTGTATGGTAATTTTCTCCACTAATTCTAAAGCAAAAAGGAGCATTGCCTCTATTAACCGTTGAGTCAACCTTACCACCCATTGAAGTAAATGCGAACATGGAATTGTAACGACGAATGTTTTTCAAAAAGTGCTTGCTTTCCTTATTTTTGTTACTAAATAGGATCCGATAACTTCCTCTGGCATCTTTGTAATCTGGAAGCTCTACTATGCCGTAATAACAACATAAGAAATAACACATTTTCCCATCCTTTCTTCTTCCTCTTCCTTTTTCTGCATCCCATAACTTTGCGTTACATACTTCACAGGTAACGCATTGGTCACCATGATCCAAATAATCTGTTTTCAAAATTAATAAAAAGCAAATAAAATAGTGATTTAATAAGAAAAATACTATCTAGTTGTAACATTTAATAGTTTACGGAGGTTATACTACAAATCATTAGACATGTACCTTTTGAAAGACCCTTGAACGGATCTTGATCTACGGTTTCCTCTGTATTGAAATCCATAATTGGTATTGGAGATGTAATTCATGATGTGCTAATTAACTTTCGTTTTCCGGATGACAACCTTTCCAAAGATGAATTTCGAAGCATACTGGAGGTGCCGATGAATGATGTCAGGTTAAAAGAAATATGACCCGGAGTACAGTTTGTTGGTTGAGTGACATTGTTAGTAATACAACTAACATTACCTATTAAGATATACAAACAAAGTTTATAAAAAAACCTAAAGATATTAGTTTATATAAAGAACAGAAAAATATACAAAGGTTAATAAGTCCTTACTTGTTGGCATCAATGGTGTGGTTGCTGTAACATTATCGATGACATTTGGAGTTGACTCGGTTCGAGAAGAAGTCGGTAAATTTATATTGGTGTATGATATGATGTGTCTTGTGTCAGATCTTTTATTGTCCAAAATAACTTCCCTTAATCGGCTGTTATCTATGTATTCAAATACAATCGAATGTGGGAAATAAAGAAAGCATGAAAATAAAACAAACGATTCAGTAAAAAATAAATATAGATACCAATATTGTAAAATGCAAGTTTATTGTTATATGATACTTTAAAGGGGGGTATTAAAAATAAGCATAATAATTAACTTTCTGATAAAACCGATAAGTCCTTTGTAACAATGCGCGTACCAGGAGTTGTTATCGAATCATTGGTTGTGGCATTATTAGTGAGAGATTCTGATGGACATCCATGTAAGTTACACCTCTTGTTATCCAATAATAATTTCCTTATTTCCCGACTCTGTTTTGCCTGATCTTGACTAACAATGGGAATATTAGCTACAACACCAGCAACGGAGATCACAATTAATAATTTAACACACAATGCATAACAGTGAAATATATCAAGGTTAATAAGTCCTTACTTCGTGGCCTGAATGGTCGGGTTGCTGTAACATTAGCGACGACATTTGGAGTTGACTTCGATGAATAAGAAGTCGGTAAATTTATATTGGTGTCTGATATGATGGGTGTCGTAAGAGATCTTTTATTATCCAAAATTAATTCCCTTAGTCGGCTGTTATCTATGTATTCAAATACAATAGAAGGTGGGAAATAAAGAAAACATGAAAATAAAACATAAGATTCAGTTAAAATAAATACAGATATCAATATTGTAAAATGCAAGTTTATTATTATATGTTAGTTTAAAGGCGGCTATTAAAAAAAGCATAATAATTAACCTTCTGATAAAACCAATACGTCTTCTGTAACAATACGCGAAACCGACGGAATTATTATCGAATCATCGGTTGTGACATTAGTGTTGACAGAATCTGATGGACATCCATGTAAATTACACCTCTTGTTATCCAATAATAATTTCCTTATTTTCCGACTCTGTTTTGCCTCCTCTTGAGTAACAATGGGGATAACAGCTACAACACCATCAACATAGATCACAATTAATAATTCAACACATAAATGCATAACAATGATGTTTTTTAAATAAAAAAGCATGCATAAATTGCAAAATATACTTTTACAGAAACTTCAAATTAAAGATAAAAACACATCAAAGTAAAACATATCAAAAAGTAGTACCGTTTGTAATGCTCGATAGTGGTCTTCTTCCTCGACGAACTGCGCGGGAATAAAAAGGATGTTAACTTTAGAAAAACGCATTACCTTTTAAGACATGGCTGATATTCATATTAGTAATTGTAGTATAATATATTAAATTAACTTTAATTCCTTTGGGCAATGGCAAAGCTAATTTATGTATTAAATACCAATATCTATAATTAAATAATAACTTATATTATTGCGAAGTTAGATTCGTACCGGATGTAATATTGGAGGATGGATTAGTAGGTACAAAAGCTGTAGCATCTGTAATTAAAATGAATATGTAAAAGTTAAACATGTTCATAAACAAATATTATAAAAGATGAATGAAGTGTTAAATTTACGACATTACCGCTTGAAATGTTTTCCTTTCCGGTGTTATTAGATGAAGATGAAGAGTGGAAATTTTTTCTTTTAGACATTCCTGAAATTCTGGTACGATGTAAGAATACGACAATCCAAAATTTAACTCCATTTTAATTGAAACTAAGGATCAGATTGTCGAAATTAACTTAAGATACTAATTCATATGTACCTTATGTTATCCTAAATCCTAAAATACCATTATACAATGAAAGAATAGTAGCATGACAAAATTTTGAAATAATATCATTCCATAAGAACAAACTGAAATATAAGTTACTGAATACATTTATTATGCATACGGAAAAAATGCAATACAATAAGAAGTTATTTTATTATTAAACATAAAAAAACAAATAACATCAGATACTTGAAACAAATAATAAAGTTCTAGAACCAAAGGACAAAAAAGTATAAAATACAATCATAATTTAGATTCGATAGGAGAAACAGTGGTCTCTATAAATAAGGCTCCTTTCGGACCGTTGTAGTTGTCAACATGTTGGAGGTAGTTAAAAGCTTCATCGCACAAGTCAACTTCAACAAAATCACCCCAAATACTTGTTATCAGCCACTTGTTGTCTTGAATTATATTTGTCCTTTGCTGCCTTGCCTGATAATCAAGTATGTGAGGCTTATCGAAAGAAAACACCTTGACCCAGTCATCATGTTCAAATTTGTACAAATCAGCGATTAGTTCATCAGCACGTCCAACGACAATCACATGCAGCTTGTTCGAAATGGTTAGAAAATGTCCTTGGCAAGGATTGACTTCCATACGCTCGGGAAAACAAAGTACCCTGAAAGATTCAGAAATAACATCAAAAGTAACTATGTTCCTCTCGCCAGGTGGAAACCAATAATTTGAAACCATGAAATATATGGTTTTGCCGGAATAAGTTGCAGGAGACCATGAATAAGACGATGAAGCAAATTTAGATTCGTTGAGGAAATCTATTTTTCTCCATGAGTCAAGACGTCGTGAGTAATCACGGGCAGTAGCAACGTTACGGTAACACTTGATGTGAAGCACTTTGAGATCGTCGAACTGGTCAAAGTACATTCCACCGGTATCGGAGTTACGATCAAAACGATGATTAAAGTAGTCGTCCGATATAAATTTTAAGCGGCCCGTTGTTGGATTCCAAAGGATGAGCTCACATAAAATCCTTTCATTGCAAACTAACAACAGTCCGTTAAAAGACGATATAATACGTAAGAAGGAAGGATGGATATCGTATGGGAAAGTTATTGTTTTGCTTGTATCGACTTCCAAATTCCCACCTACTATATCGTCAACGACTATCGACTCATGTTTCAAGGACAGTAGTTTCTTTTGTAGTGAATGTCCAGCCCAACGAGAATGCTTCAACTCAAAATTATGACTTGATAGTTCCTTACGAAAATATTTCGAAAGACTTTTGAAACGATCTACAGCTTTGGCAGGGAGCCTTGAGAAAATCTCGTCGACAACCATTTCCATGCCAATCTTTTCCATTTTAAGATCTACTGTGATAGAATAGAAAACCTAACAAATGAAATACAATTGATGTATGTATATGTTTAGAAAAAAAATAAGTATTACTATATAAGAATATATTGAAAAAAAACAGTTGGGATATTTAAAAAAATAAGATCACATAAGGTTGATAGCATACACATTCAGAGAAATTAAAAATTGTATAGAGATTGAAATCAATTTAATATTACACAATTACTTAAAATTAACAGGATACATATATTTAAATTGTAACGTCATATTCAACAATAGGATGTAGCAATAATATTGTATATATATCTGAATGATATAGAACTATACAGTGAGTATTTGTTTATTTTATATTATATAAAATAAAAATTAACGATTTATTACTTTAAATAATGAAAACATTTATATTAATGTGTAACGATGTAAAAAGTAACATCTAAAATCTAACAACGTATAACGAATTTGAGTATAATAGATGAGCATAAACTTAAATATATATATATATATATATATATTTGTATATATAAAAGATGTTAGTGTTCGTATAGTAAATTTAGAATAGATGGCTAAGAGAATTCAGCATATCTACATCAAGATGTTGAAACAAAAAAAAGTGATGTTGAAATATATTTATTTTATATAAACTGATTACAACACTATCATTTAATTTAAATTCATATTAGCATTAAATAAGATTAACATATAACCATATGAAAAAGCAAGTATGCAACAGCAAAGAATACAACTATGAACATTCAATACTATAATATCAGTATAAACAATTTAATTTTTATTAAAACAAAAATGCAATAAGAATGATAAAGAAAAACATTTTATATTACTTAGACAATAGTTCTAATGATGCATTATAATAACATCCATAGTAACCATACCTCTGTGTGTGTATCGATGAAAGAAGGTAAGAAGGTTGTATGTGTATGAATTATAAGGTAGGAGGAGGGTATTTATAATAGATGAGGCTATGTAAGTTTGGAAATAATATACCTAAATATAATTTTAAAATCGTAGTTCAAAAAAATAGATAAATATACGAAAGTAATTGAATGTGATTGAGACATCTCCATATATCTCCATATCTCCATAAGAAATATAAATTGTAAAGATAGAAAGTTTAGAAAATGAGGTACTTAATTGTATTATTAAATTCGACATTAATTTAAATAAATAAATAATTGTAACTAATTCGATGTGATTGTGCAATTTCCATATAAACTATATATTTTAAATTAAGAAAGATTGCATAAATTTAAACATATAAATACAAAGTCTTATCTTCTATAATGTGTTTGAAAATAGTTTGTTCCATTTAAGATGTTAGATTAAAAAAGGTAAAGATAGTCAATTCATTGAAAATTTGGTTTTCTTTCAAATTTATGTCAAAAGCACCAAAATTAACCGTTATTCTCTTCAGAAAATAAAGTCTTTAAAAATTTGGTAGTATATGATTTTAATATCAAAAGTAACTAATAATAATATATATGTTATTAATAGTTGCTCTATTTACAAATTAAATTCCTGGAACATATATATTCCTAGATTTAAAACATTTACATTTACAAAATTTAATAAGCTAAAATAGTTGAACTTAGTTAGAATATTATTTTGAAATTGTTTGTTTTAATAATTATATAGATTTGATATTCTCTCAGTTTGCATATACATTTTGAAATTTATTTTTTTAGATTTAACATGTCCATACGTATAGTAAATGTATTAGATTAATTTACAAAAACATCCCAAGATAATATGTTATTCTAGATTAAATGGAATAGTAATATGCGTTTAATTTAATGTTTATTTTGATAAATAACATAATGCATGAAATTAAGTAGCACACAAATGTCTATATAAAAGTTGACACTTAATTTTATCTTTGGTCGCAAAGTCAACTGCAATTTTATGACTGAAATTTTTAGTTGTAGTAATAAACATAAACATTCACGATATACACAAAAGTTAAGTACCATACAAAAGTCTATTATCAAAAAAGTCGATAAAGGTACATGTTCAAAAGATAGTTAACAAAAGAAATACCAAACAGTTGTTCAAAAGACAGCTTATAAAAGATAGGTGCACTTTGGATTAGACAGAGCGGACTTTTTTAAGATGACGGTTTTTTTTGAAGTCACATAAGTGAAATCAAGCATGACGCCATCATTCAAATTATTTTCCGCCATAAATATAGGCCAGTTTATGACTGAATAGCGTGATGCACTCCCATTTTTTTCTGGTTTGACTTCATAAATACTAACCTGCCCCTGCAGGTTTTCAAACTTCAGTGTATGAAGCTTCTTTGTAAACCCTGCGCGTTTTGATACCAGGGCCGGAAGACGCTGCATGTAACAACGTGAATTAAAAACCATTAATTTTAGACATCAAATAATAAAGACAAACAATGTAAATTTAAAGAATGATTAAGCAAAAAAAAAAAAAAAATACCAGCCTGTATTCCCCTCTACGTGTAAAGTTAAAAAACTCCGGATCTTCAGGTATATTGTGTTTTCCAGATTTGTTTCCAGGTAAACGCTTCTTAGACTTGGAAGTACCAACAGAGCTTACATTTTTCTTTACCTTTATGATGGAAAAAGTTGTTGTTTTAAAAAAGATACCATATTATTGTTAACAATTGAAGATTAATTGTAAAAATTCATAAACTTACATCTTTTGTGACAGATGGGGATCCTTCAGCTATAACTCCCTTGGAAGTGAAATAAACGTCATGTTGTTTAACATTACTTGGCTCTCCAAGTCCCTCCTTTATGTTGATAGAATTCTGTTCTTGCATGCAAATATCCTGATTCAATAACACATTTTACATTAACATTCTTAAGTTAAATAATTAGCTGTGATTTTTTAAATTAATATGAATTTTATGTATACATAGACATTTATAGAAGTATACGATTACCTGGTGGACATTTGGTTCTTCATGTGAAAACATGAAGCCATAATCTTTATGTATGTCCTATAAAGGACAGTATGCGAATAATTAGTGTCAAATAACTATTAACAAATAATGTGTAAACAGATAATAGAAGATTACCTCGTCTAGTTTGTGAATGAACTCATCACGAGATACTTCAACAACATCATCATCGGAATTGTCTCCCATTATGAATACAACCAGCAATTGAACTAAAACAACTGTTAAGTGAAAGTGAGCAATATCAATGTTCTTAAATATCAATATATATTCATCATATAAAAAAATGAAATGAAATGAATAACTAAGGTTAAAGATGCAGTTTTTGGAACCAACATATTACAATAATAAAAACACTTTTTATACTAAATAAGATTCAAACAATACAATCCGAATATCATAAAATAATATATCATTAATTCAAAAAAATAATATTAAATATATTGAATAAACTATAGATTATATCCATATAGGACTAAAAAAATAATCTAACACTGAATAAACACAGTAAATTCTGAAAACACTCATCAAACATCTAACATCTAACATTTAAAATAAAAACAAAATTATTTCCCAGAGGATAGTAAGAATGAGATTAAAATTGCAGTTTAAAGGTATAACCCCCAATTTCCACTAACGGTTAACCACATTTAAACATGTACTTTATGCAAGTTATACCATACAAACTTAAAAATACTTTCGTTAATAACCATAAATGGAAACAAACAACAACATCTGCAAATGAAACAATAATTTCAGATTAATCATGATAATTGATATTAGATATGTTCAACGAACTACAACTTTGCATCCATACATACATAAAAAAAACTAATTTGAAACTGATTAAATAAATTATAATGTTAAAAACTAAATTTATACCAGTTTTTATGAAAAGAGTAACTAAAAAGACATTTATAACAAAGAATTTTAAGATCAAATAACATGCATATCTGTTGATGTAAAACAAATTCAAAAAATGTTGATTAGCATTCTGATTGAAGAATTTATTACAAACTACCCGATGAATCGTAACAAAATAAACGTATAATCAGAAAGTAAGTGTGGTAAAGTTACCGATTAGGATATGATGCAACAAAGGTATGATCTCCCGGAACTTGATATTTGGTAGACAACAATGGGTTTCCTCAAGAACTAAACAAATCTTTTTATGCTAAATAGAAAAATAAAGAAGTGAAATAGATGTTTGAGATGATGGGTGAGGGGTAATGATGCATTTAGGTTACCAATGTCTGATTTTTTGTTTCCCATTAATTTTATAATATTTCAATTTGGAGGAAATTATCATTACCATATTTCATTTTGCCGAAAATTGTGTTTAATAAAATTTGATTTATCTATAATTGCATTAGAAGGAAATTATCATTACCATATTTTTTAAGGAAAATACCAACACTTTGTAAACGTTAAATATAGTTAAAATTATAACATCTTTTTGTTTATAAGGTTGTTAAACTTTTGAAATTTAAATTAAAATAACATATGTTTCCTACCTACCTAACATAAGTTTTAAAATTACGGTACGTTATAATTATTATTAATAAAATCACGGTTAAATGTTACATCTTACATTTAATATATTACATTTATAAATAAAATTTTGTACGTGTTATTTGGTACCAATCATGTATTCTAGCAATAAGGGTTTGTGACCACGCATGAGATATAAATATTGAGAACAACAAATATAAAAAAACAATTCCGATATAACAAATTCATCACATTGTATTAAGATAATGAAAGAAAACAAAACACCGAACATTGTGCAAACTTAAACGAACTAAATAAGTACGATTATTATCCATAAATATAAATAACAGATATTTATTCCAAAAGAAGAGGACGACAAAATCAATGGAGGCCAACTCATATTATCAAATGAGATACAGATCCGGATGAATGCCTTCTTCAAGAAGTTCTTCCTGATACAAAAATGGGAAAGATTTTGACAATTACTATAAGTAGTGTTAAATATAAATATAAATATAAATATGAATTTAAATTCATTCTATTTGGTATATGACAAAAAGATATTACCAATCTATTACTAACGTGGCTCGAATGCTTAATTAGAAATTCATAACTTGTTAGTGCTTCATACCAATCTTTACATACAGTTCTGAACCGACCAACTGATTTGAGAGGGAGCCTAAAAAATATTTCCATGAGCACCAAATCGAACGGGATATTCTCCATGATACGAACAAACCTAGAAAAAATACCCACATATAATAATCAAATTAAATTAGTTATTTCTCATTAATCAAAAGACAGTGGGTATTAAAAAAGCTATTTTGATAATACCTTCTTGAAGAAACACAAAAACACTAAATAATTTGATATGTATTGTAGGGAAATGTTGTTGTTACTTATAGGAAAAAAAATTAAAAATGGAATGATATATATAATTGAGTAGAAGATATTAACAAATATGTATGACATATACTTGGGATTGATATATGAAAGGCATATGTGATAACAAATGGAAATGATAATTGCTTTTAGAAAGCCATATCCGAATTTTTCTTTCCATTAAGATTACCATATTTTTTTTTACATATAGATACCATTACTAAATTAAATTTATATATCCGATCATAATATTTGTTTATAGATTTTATCTAGTATGATATACAAAATAAAAAATTTCAAAATTTCGTAATTATTGTTAATGAATGTGTGACCATATAATATTAATAAATATAACAAATAATATTTTTGAATGATCAAATTTTTTTTTGGATGGATCGAGCAAAAACCTTAAATTGAAAAAAGCTACAAAAAATTATATATTATATAATGTTTAGTAATTAAATGTAATATAAAAGGTTATTGCTGGAAATCCGAGCAAAAAAACTACGGATTCGGTAACCTTTTTATATATTATTGCTGGAACATTTTGTGGCGTAATATAACGTATCACTCAAAATTCGTAATTTAATTAAATGTTTATTAAATTTAATTTAAAAAAAACAGCAACACAAATATAACAAATATAGCAAGCTATATCATTATGAATTAACTGTAACCCATTATTAATTTTAAACTTCTAATTAACTCGAGAATTTACTCGGTAATCATTATCGACTTAATTAAAGAATGGATGTTCTCTAAGTTTAATACGTTAGTTATTGATTGATATAAACATAGGTTAGAATATTACAATACTTACAATATGATACTAAGTTTGACAACCTATCAATTATAAAACAGTTATCATTCATACCATCATGAATGGAATATACAAATTAGTAACGTTAAAAGATTTACAAAACATGATCAACAAAGTTGGTTAACGAAAATACTAAAACATGTACATAACATACAAAACTTAGTAAGCTAACATATCGTTACTGAAACTAAAGTAGCGGACCAACAAAAACAGTAATTGGTACTAAAATAACAACCACCCAAAAGATAATTCCACTGTTTCTAACCACCAAACGTAAAGATCATTATACTGTTTTTAACCACCAACACATCCCATCTACCTTGACCGCCTTAATGGTAAATCAACATACCTTTACTTTTGACATAAACCATATGAAACTCCGAATCCCTTGCCAACTGTTTGTCTCAAACAAAATGATTCATACCAGTCACGTTGTAGCGCGGAAATCCTTGAGAGTGCTCGACACCAATGGAGACGTCCCAAGTCAAACCAGCGGAGTCCTTGATAATCAAATACATCTTACGATCCAAACCGTGCAATTGTGCCCACTTCTTTTTCAGGCGCTACGAATACAAATAAAACAATTTAATAAATAAAGTGCTTAAACAGGGGTCATCCAATTATAAGGAATACAAAACACAACATACATTAGTATTATGAAAGGGTAAAAATCACAAACTTACATAATGATTGTCCACGCGAAATACAACCGGTACTTCGTCATCCGGATTTCCGTCAACACCAACTACAGGAATCGGATTAGGCAAGTCATCATCAGAAACTTCAATCACCTCATCTGTAGGTTCTTTTTTGGTAGCATGTAGTTCCGGTGGTAAAGTTAATAGGGCAGGTTTCCAACAGAAAACACTCAACTCATAGGTCCTCAAATCAACCATTTCAAAAACCACCAAATGATGATCAGTAATAGACATCTCAGTTTTGATTCGACTCCAACCAGTTGTAATATAGAGATCATCGTCAAAAACTTCCATACTAACGAACCATTTACGATTACCGGAAGACCGTACCATAGCAGGATATATCGGAAAAGTATTTAACATCTTGTGATGAACAAACATCCTACTCACATACTACACGTGATATGCAAACATATATCAGTACAGTTTAAACATATATAAATTCAAATGTAAAACAGATATAACTTAAAATGGATAAGTACCATGCAATTATCTCGGTCCTTTGATCCTCCAGGTAGGTAGTAGAAATACTCAGACGGTGCAAGAGATATGTCTTGATAAAAGTAGATAAGACGAAAAGAAGATAAAGCTTCTTCAAATTGGAAAACCAACCAGGCATTTGATGGTAACTTCAAAGAGGTGACCATATCAACCCACCCGTTATAAAGATAGTAGTTTCCTGCAAACTTAATAATTTTTACTTTAAAAATCCTCCCATCGACAGTGCGAATTAAAGCATTCTTATCCGGGTAGTTGAATGTTTTAATCCACTTGTGATATAATGCCGAAAGTTTCTATAAACAAACACAGTAGTTAATGTCAATAGTAAGTATAAGATGAATAATGACAGATAAATTATTAAAAAAATATATTATTGTGGTCCATAATTGTTATAGGATTAATACTAACCAACGATTTTCAGTCATTGTTAAGGACACGAGCAGCGAATCCATAAACCATTTCAGCTTTCTACGTATGCCTTGAACATGACACGAAAAGATTTATATTTAAACCATCAAAACATCAGAGTACAAATTTAGAAGTTCAAACATGATCTTCAAATAAGCAATAAAAAATTCCATTACTAAAATCAAAATTTTTTGTCATACACAATAAAATTAACAGTCAACCTAATCAAAACAAAATGCATTACTAAAATCACAAAATCTTATTATAATTTTAGGACTTACCCAATAACATCACCCAAGTATATAAGATCAATAAAAACAAAAGAGCCTTATCTACTCAGAAACAATCACAAACAATCTCTAGAATGGTTTCGGTATACGGTTTAATCAGAAAAAAAAGCAAGAAAAACATAAGATCCTTGTATAACCATGAAGATATAGAAACAACAACGGAGACGGAATCGAACATTTAAACTAAATTACATTGTTCAAAATACACAACAAACAGATATGCTATCAAAAAGATAGAGATTACCGAAGCCGATTTTGATGAAGCTTGAATCAAGTTGTTGAAGATCAAAAGGGTTTCTTGGTTTACGTGTAGAAGAAAAAGACACAACTGAGATTTTGTGTATATTATTAAGAAAATAACAATTATATACGGTCCATTTTTTTAATGGGCGGGTCGGGTTCTTCAATTTCGGATGCCGGGAACACGTCTTAAAAAAAGAGGAATTTTTTTTTTAAGATTACAATATTTTTTTTAAATATAGAAAGAATTACAATATTAAATTTATTATATAGTCGATCATAATATTTGTTAATAGATTTTATTTTGTATGATATAGTAAAAAAAAAATTGGAAAGATCATAATTATTGATAATGGTGGTGTTACCAAATAATATTAATAAATATAACAAATAATATTTTTGAATTATCAGTTGTGTTTTTTTTAATGTATCTTAATCGATTATGATATTTGGTAATAAAGAATGCAAGTTACCAACGCAAATCAATACAGAATTAAAAAAAATTAATAAATTACCATTATGAAATGAATAAATATTTAAATATTTTATTTTAAAAGTATTTGGAAATTGGAAATGCGACAATTTAATAAACTGTTAATATCCATAGTAAATCTAAATAATAAATGTAACATCAACTTATCAACTTATTAATACTAAATAGGTGAGACAACGGACTCTTCAAACGATGCTACATTGTATAGTCCTTTAAATGTCTCATCGTCTCGTAAGTATTGAGAATCCTTCATTCCAATTTGTATCTCCATAATACCACACCGATCGATCTGAACAGACCAAGTGTCACCTTTGTTCTCAGCTAATTTGTTACGCCATGAATCAAATGAGTAAAATAACTTTACGTTTGTAAAAGACGACACTTCTGACCATAGTTCATCTTCAAATTTATATAGCTTCACGATTGTTTCAGGGGTCTCTACAACAATAAACATATGGAGTGTGTTGCGGATTTTGAGAAAACTGGTTTGGCGACCAATAACATCAGTACATTGGGGTATGGAAACCTTCGATAAAGTTTCAGATTCCACATCAAAAGCAATCGTATAACTTTTAGCAGGCGTCCAATAGTGTGGAGATGGAAAATATAAAACATTATTGCATAAACTTCCGGAAGACAACCAATATAAACTTGAACATAAATCGGGCCCTTTCATGAAAGTTAAAGTTTTCCATTCACATGTGTTCCGAGAATACACATGCGGTACAATATCATCCATACGACGTCGGAGAAGTAATATTTTAACATCGTTAGATGAATCAATATAAATCCCAACTGCATCTGTCTTAAAATCAAAAAAATGTTTCGGTTTCTTATCACACAAATTCTTAAATTGGTTAGTTGTTGGATTCCAAAGAATCAATTCGTTCGGTAACCAATGGATGGAGATCAACAAAAGACCATATTCAGAAGCAAGAATTGTTAGATTTGAAATACAGGTGTCAACGGGGAATGAAATAATCTTCCTTGAAGAAATGTCTACCTTTCCACTAATCAAGTTATGAAGATCAATTGATGAATTGGTAAGCGTGATCAGCTTACGATCTTCATATTTAGCCGTACGGTGATAGTGAATAATCGCAAACAAATGTGACAACAATTCGTATCGCCATTGTTTCGAAACACATCTTAATCTACCAACACACTTTGTTGGTAGCCTTGTTAGGATTTCGTTAGCAAACATTTCAAATTCAAGACGTTGCATCCTACAAAATATTTGAAAAGAAACAACTGATAAGAATTATGTACTCGAATTTGTGAAGTATGCAACCGAGTTATATTACTAAGAGAATAATATATAATGACGAATTATAATAACATCCATAATACTCATACCTTTTAGTGTGTATCGATTAAAGAATGTAAGAAGGTTGGATGTGTATGAAATAAAAGGTAGGAGAATGGTATTTATAATATACGTGGTCATCTAAGTTTGGCAATGATGTACCTAATTACAATTCCAATTTCGACATTAAAATACATAAATTTCCATATTGTATGTGATTGACCAATTTTCATATTTACAAATATACTATATAATATAAAGTAAGAAAGTTTGGTACATGATGTAAGTAATTATAATTTTAAATTTAACATTCATTAAAATTAAAATAAATAAATATGTTAATTCCAGCTGTATATGTATAATCGATATTTTGTTAAATATATTTTTCTGAATTACTGATATCAATCTATATAAATCGATTATTTGATAAAATAAATTATAAAATTAACTAATTGTATCAATATATTATTCTCCTGAATTAATGATACCAAAATAAATAAATAAAGTCGACCTTGATTCAAATAAAAAAAAATCAATTTCACATATAAATATAACGTATAACCGTTTATACAAATCATTTTTAACTAATAGTAAGGTTTTGTGCAATTTCCATATAAAATGTATATTTTAAGATTGATAATTTAGAGTATTGTCGATATCAGTTAAAGAATATAGAATACCATTAAGCGTTTGATTTGCTTTTTATTTAGGAATAAAACATTATTAATGTGATATATATAAATTTATGACAATGCACTACAAATCATTTAAAAGAAAATATAAATGCAAAGGCTGCTTAATAAAACCATCTCTTATTCATAAAACGATAAAAAACCACACAAAAGACACACCGAATACTTATTCGGTACCCAAGCAATGAAAACCACAGTTCAACATTCAGAATGATAATGAAAACATAAGGGGAAAATTAAATTGTTCAAACACATTGAGATGATTATTAGACTGACAGGCTACTTCTCGATCTTGGGCTTCAAAAGCCCATCACTCACATTCGCATCTTCCTCCATGTCGCTATCACACTTACGCGGTTTAGTAGAGGACTGGGAAGAACAAAAGTCAGCCTCATAAACCGCATCCAGATTGCGCTTAAGTTCCTTTTCCATCATCGAAACAGAACTACTCTTGACAGGAACAGAGGGGGTGGTAAACATGCTCTCATTCAACTTAGAAATCGGAGTCTCATCCTCACCCGTACGGGAAACCGAATCCTGTCAATAATATATAAAAAGGTTAGTAGATGAAATAAAAAAATACGCCACAAAATGTTCCAGCAATTATTAAATTAATGTAGCTCACAAACCTTAACATGAACCTTCACAATTGGATTTGAATCAGCAGAAACAACGTTTAACGGTTCCTCGTCAACAGGCTGTTTTTAATAAAGTTTATAAGTAATAAGTTAACATATAAATATAACGTATAACAGTTTATACCAATACAGTTGAAAGGTAGAAATAACCTACATAGCATGAAAATGGTGATCAAGCTCGGACATTATTTCTGGATTTTCAGTCAACTTTGAAACAGAGTAGCCATCTGCTTTGTTTTTGAGGTTATAAGAACCTATGGCTATCTTGAAAGCAAACTTGCGATTTAGCAAAGCATTAAACTCTTTAGGAAACTTTCCTTCGCCAGCCAACTGTTTCACAAATGTAAAAAAGTTGATCTTGAACAACATTGATAGTATTTTTAACAAATTAAGAAACGAAATACGAAATGTATAACCCACGAGTAAATTTACCTCTATGTTGTTTTCTAAAAGCTGATTTGCAGAAACACTGAGCAGTTTGACAACTTCGCGTTCAAACAAAGTCAAGGTGACAATGCCGGTACAATCCTGAACACGTATCGGAACTTTGATCCTGAAAATATTTGTTAACGTTTTAGTTAACAATGAAAATATAATATGAGGAAAAAAAAAGAATAAAGTGGTAAATTTACCTGGGAACAGAGGTGACGGTCTTTTGATTACAACGATCAGTCTGGCATTCCAACACTGTTACTTCATCAAAACCTTCGCTTCCATCTTCCTTCTCCTTGCAAATAGTTGTTGTAAAAACCTTTTTGGTGCAAGATTTACACGCATTGTAAAACCATGTGCTTTCTGATGCGAAGCTCTTGATTGTACCAAGGATAATAACAGCCTTTTTCTGTGCACACCAAAGAATAGTTAAACATACTTTTAATTAATTATTACGATATAACTGTACTATAAAATAGCTACAAAGTGTACATCTTACCTCTGAGATTCCGCTTAAAGGTCCAATTGTACTGAAGGTGAAATCTTTAAGATATTCGTCAAAAGGTGACTTTATAACAGAAGAAGTCAACCCAGAATAACCGGAAGACGTCGAAGCAGAAATCTGAGCAACAAAACTAATAACAAAGTTAGTGACAGTAATTTTTAAGTTAACTATAATATAGAAAACTGTATTACGAATACAAACCTTTTTTTGAAATCAACAATCTCGGGAATGTCACTGTTGATGAACACTCGAGTTACAGTATACAAATTGGATACATTGACATGTCCTGTGTATTAAAAAAACATTTAACTAAATAGACAGCTTAAATACATGTAAAAACATTGGTAAAAGATAATTGACATTGATCAGATAGAATATACCTCCCCAAAACCGGTACTTCCCAAACTGAATAACGACCACAACATTCTTTTCTGCTGGATGGTTGCTCTCAAATGCTCGAATTTGATCAGCATAACCATCCCATAGTGTAACAAAAATCTGATGGTGCCTATATAACAAATTTAATAGTTAACTTGTTATTTGCAGATAAAGTCAAAAAGTAAAATTACTAAAACAGATATAAATATATGTAAATGTATTCGTACTGCAAGTCTTCAAGAATAAAGGTAACTTTGTTTTCCTCTTTACCGTTGTTACTATCACTCTTCACCTCAGCCGGAATGCTCTTCACCACAAACCCAATTACATCTAAAAATAAAAATAGTAGAAACTAAATAAGATATATATCGAAATTCCAAACTTTTTTCATATCAGATTATATTTTTAAATAATTTACCAATTGGACTTTTGAAAGACTTGAAGTCCTCATCTGGGTCCTCCAGAATAGAATCAAATGGAGTAAAATCAAATCCCCACTCAGAACCAACAGGCTCGGTGTAAGCCTCAACAACAATGTTCTCATTTAGATTGATCTTCAACGTACTGTGAACGTATTTAACTTTCTGGCGATTCTCACCCATGGATGGGTTACGTATAGTTAAACACTGATTTTCTTTCAAAAGGTGCTCATAAACGGTAGCGTTTCTTTGGAGTACAAATGCCTACATTTTGGTGCCCTGCAACAGCACGGGTTATAATAATGTGTTAAGTAAAAATAAGATATATATATATATATATATATATAGATAAGTTATAAAAATGTATATAAACAAACCTCTTGGTCCATGAAGATCATGTCATAGCAGTAAATCTTTCGAGGATTGTTGAAGGCAGGTCTTGTCCATAATCGGACAACGCGGACTCTGATAGTGTAATCATCAACATTAAGATCAATATTGTTGAGAAGTGTAATAGCAGCCTGTTCCATTTCTGCAAATGAATAATAAATAAAACATTATGGTGTAATCATCAAAGCAATATGTTAATCGACAATATAAAAATCTGCTGAATTAAAATGAAACAAAAATGATAAAGATACATTGATATGAGAGAAAGTTTGTGAGTAAGATGTGAATGAAAATGTAATATGTCAATAGTGTTATTTATAATAGGAGTTGGGAAGTTAATTTTGGAAAAGAAATTTCTTATTATAATACACAATTTGAATGAATTCTTTATTAAAATAGAAAATTCAGTTACATCTAATTTTATATGATTGATAATTTCCATATAATCAATCACGATTGAAGAGGATAGAGAAAAAAAAAATGAAAAATGCCAGTTCAAATCAAACACAAATGCACTGCAAATTAAAAAGTTAAAAAGTGGTAAAATAAATAGGCCAAATAAATATTGAACCTGAAAATATTAACATAATAATTTGGGTCGGATTCCTAATTACAAAATAAAAATGAAATCTAATGGTTGCGTAATACCTTAATGGTAGCAAACAGGGCATTAGCCTTCCTTGGTATCCAACCTCGAACAAATTTTTTTAACAAAATTCATCACATCCGGAAAACGAACTCGGGACGAAACGATCAAATATAAGCTACAGTTCCATATACCGAAAATGCGTGTATGGTAGGGTGTCTTTGCCAACATGATAATTAAAATTACCTTATGACCACATGACAAAGGGCTCAGAATAGGCATTGTGGTTATCAATGCTGCTTAACAGGTTGCAAGAAGAAAACAGAGCACTCGCCATCCATGCTATGCAATATCAAACCAAGTTTGATTTTTGATGGAATTTTTATGAGGGGTCGGTGACAATGCCGAGGAGTATAAGAAAATGCTATCAATAAGCATTTCATGACACTCCTCGACAACATCACCGACACATCCATGTTTCCAGCAAAATTTAAAAAAAAGGATTATATAAAAAAAAGACAAAGAAATATGACTACAGAAATATGTTAATTGATGGGAAGATATTCAAGATTCAACCTTTAGTGGATCCTGTTCAAGATCAAGAAAATGCAACTACAGTTATTTGGTATTCGTTAATTTAATAAGTTATCCAAGCTCTTTGACATTTATATCAGATATATCAGTTATTCAATAATGATGACCCATAAATTCTCGAAGATATACAATTCCTGAACCCTAAGAACACATGAAATAGTTATCCACACATATACAAAATTAAAATTACCTTATGACCACATGACAAAGGGCTCAGAATAGGCATTGTGGTTATCAATGCTGCTTAACAGGTTGCAAGAAGAAAACAGAGCACTCGCCATCCATGCTATGCAATATCAAACCAAGTTTTATTTTTGATGGAATTTTTATAAGGGGTCGATGACATTGCCGAGGAGTATAAGAAAATGCTATCAATAAGCATTTCATGACACTCCTCGACAACATCACCGACACATCCATGTTTCCAGCAAAATTAAAAAAAAATGATTATATCTGTTCAATAATGATGACCCATAATGATGACCCATAAATTCTCGAAGATATAAAATTCCTGAACCCTAAGAACACATGAAATAGTTATCCACACATATACAAAACTTGAGGATTGCACATACTCGGTCTCAAAGTACGGGCATCTTTCCACCATAAACATTCTGATCCCTGTTAATAATGCCATATCTGTTAAAAACATCATACATCAAAAATCATGTGTATGTAACCCGGCTTCAATGAGTGGTACAATGATGCATATTTAGCCGATACACTATTGTAAAATCACTTGTCTTTCATGATAAGCAACAACCAAACTTTGTTTAAAAAAATCAACAACATCTTTCTTTATGTGTATTTGCATACCAAAGTGTTAGACTTAACTATTATACACACAGAAATAGTTATCCACACATATACAAAACTTGAGGATTGCACATACTCGGTCTCAAAGTACGGGCATCTTTCCACTATAAACATTCTGATCCCTGTTAATAATGCCATATCTGTCCAACATCATAAATAAAAAATCATGTGTATGTAACCCGGCTTCAATGAGTGGTACGATGATGCATATTTAGCCGATACAATATTGTAAAATCACTTGTCTTTCATGATAAGCAACAACCAAACTTTGTTTAAAAAAATCAACAACATCTTTCTTTATGTGTATTTGCATACCAAAGTGTTAGACTTAACTATTATACACACAGATCTACCAATGAAACAATACCTTTGACAATAAAACATGAAACAATGAGCAGATGGCAAGAAAAACGTCCATTCAAAATCATGAACACAAAACCTCTGCCAATCAAATAACCTAATTACTTATCTCAGTCACATAACCTAGTTCAATCAACAAATTTGTTACTTATCTCAGCCAAAAACCTTCTTCATAGATACCCATAACAACCAAATGTAAATCGCAGACCCTAGAAGTCCGGTTTCAAATCCGGTTTCAAATCAAATCAACAAAAACCGGATTCAAATCAAATAAACCAAATACGGATTAGGGTTACAGTTCATTTTAGACCATGAAATTCAACATGTAAATAAACGCGATAAATCAAAACCGGATTCAAACAGCAAGGTTTAGTTTTAAGCCCTAATCTGGGACTACAGATCTATGAATGAAACATGAACTTCAAAAACTTACCATAATGAGATTAATCAGATCCGGATTCAAAGCGGAAGGATTGTAGCGGCGGATGATTAGCAACGAAAGAGAATCTGCTTGTAGAAGATGGCGAAATTTGAAGTCTGGTGTTCTCAAAATCGGATGTGTCTTGAAATAAGGAGAAGAAAGATAATGAAGGGAGAGGGCAAATGAGTTTGGCGCCCATGTACCAATTATCTCCTCAAAGAGAGATGCCACATCAATTAAAAATGGTTTAAGAATAGGACATGTGGCATTAAGTGTATTTTTTTAGTATAATAGGTAGATACTTTGAAATCATGAAAATAACACATAGGTACACATGCTTCACCCCAAAACAGTTTGGAAAACAGTAAAATAGGGGAATA